>WEDG01003855.1:0-131375 GCA_017591395.1 Schistocephalus solidus
CAGTCGGAGGTGACTACACAGGGCCCTGTATGCGGTGCCAGATCGATAAAATTCGATCGACCGAGTTCTCATTGGAGGCTCGGCTTCAATCAATTCTCGCTTTAGTTCTCGTATCTGGAGTGGGCGATGATCTTCGTGGCGGCGAAGTTAAACTCGTGACCTGTTTTCGTGGAAGGTGTGCAGCCAGCGCAGATAAACCGTTACCCAGTCTCACAGCAAGCGGCGTGCTCCGTGTATGCCGGGATCCAACCATACGTCCAGTCTGGTCCCAGCAGTTATGGTGGAACATTTTGGCACGGGATGCGATACACTACTCCCGACTGCTCATTAGAATATAATTTTTCCTTGATTCTCATGACTCCACTGCGCATGTTAGCTTTGGTTCGTGTGCAATCTTTTGACACCAAGTCCTCAACAATGCGCTCGGTCGCTTCTGACACGTCCCTGATGTACGGCACGCCATCACAGTAGGGTTGGTTCTTATTGGGTCTCCGGAGTGAACACGTAGGGCATCGGCTTATGGACGCCTTCGGATAGCAGTTCCGCATAAACTGTTCGCGGAGGTAAAAAGCCTCTGCAGGCTTTTTCCACCGGATTGCTCCAATGAGTCTGAGTGTTTGAATTGTGTTCTCACACAGCTTCGTTTGTGAGCCACTGGATGTTTGCTGTGAAAATTAAGAAGCTGCGTCTCACTTTCCTGTAGACAGCCGTTTCTATTTCGCCGTTGGGACGTCGCCTGACGAGTACATCAAGCGAAGTGGCAGCTGCTCTTTTTCTTCTTCCTCGTGAATTGTATATCTGAGAAGATCGAGTTAAAGGTGATCATGTAAATGCTGCAGCATGTTCCTCTTCACGATAACAAATGTGTCGTCATGCGTAACGTTGCCAAAAGATAGGCTGCTGTTAGGGTGAGCGATTTTTCCAGCTCTTGTAGGACCAATTCTGCCACTAAACCGGAGATTGGGGAACCCGTTGGAGTTCCGTGATATGCTCCAGAGGTTTCTCTGGCAAAGTTGAAGTAGGTCTTTTGAAAAATTCGAACAGCTTCATAGGGTATTTAATTTTTGAGAGAACTCTGGGCTTCGTTGTATGACTCTCACGTTTTCTGCGCAAGACTTCGTGTGCTAAACACGGCGGGATGGATGTGAATAACGACGTCACGTCAAACGAGACCATCACTTTGTCCGATTGAATCCACCAACCTTGGAGGTCTGCCAGGAATTAGGAGACTGAATGAGCTGAGGCAGCGAAATGTTTTTGGAGAAATTTCAGTTTCGTTACATCCATTTTGCTGGACTATAGGTGGGATTGCCTTTCAGGGTGACTTTTTGGCCGCAGTGAAACATTTTTGTTTTATGAGACCTATGGCAGACCATAGAAGCGAGCTTTCAGAGCCATAGCCGTTGGTTTTCATTTGTGCCGTTCATTCCCCCGTAATCAAATTTTGTCGTTTGAATTCTCCGAGTAATTTATTTGACCGAGTTGCTTCCGGCTAGACTTGTGCGTCCTGTGCTGGTCTGTAAAAATTCTCTATCATCTAGTAGAGCCTTGGCTTTCTCATTGCAGCCTCCGCGATTCATTATGACAGTAAATCGACCCTTATCAGCGGATAGAATTATAATTTGTTCGTCCATCTTTAGTTCCTTCATAGCTTTTGACTCACTCTTCGAAACACATTAGGTTGGTCTGTGTACCATCCGCAAATATGTTAGACGTTGTCGGATGGAGTATTCCTCGTTCTCAGTTGTTTCAGTTCTCACGAAGTATGGGATTCCAGGGCTAAAAATAAATTCGAGAGCGTCGGGATCGGCGCTGTTAAAACAAGGACCTGGGAGTCTGGATCACGCCTCGCTTAAACCCTCCTGCATTTGTGCAAAGGTAGGGAAGTCAGCCATGTCCATTCTGTACCTCGTTAAACGAGCTATTGCAGCCTTCACTACCGACTGCTTCGCTAAAGTCTTCAGAACATTCATGCGGCCACAGTTGGAGTCCGCTATCCAAGCTTGGAGACCCTGGGCGGCGAAGGACATCAACATCCTCGAAAAGGTCCAAAGGCGAGCAACCAAATTTGTCCTTGGACATGGCTCACAGCCTTATGAAACACGGCTGTCGAATCTCAATCTCTTTCCCTTGCGCTATAGACAGCTCCTGCATTGCTTTTGTTGTTGTATTTTTCGTTCAGGCCTAAAAGCAACTCATATTCTGAGTGATGCGATGGAATCCAGCCACGATTTCGGAAAATATCTTCATATGCAGAATGCTCCACCATGATTTAGGTTGCTTCCATTATTCGTCCCGTTTCCTCTGTTGCACTAGACTCCATACTAACGAATGCCCGCTCTTCCTCTTCTTTGAACATGAAAGTTAGAATCGTATTTTCACTTCTCCTAATATAGTTTACCATCTCTTATTTATCATCTTTTTATGATACAAAGCGATGTCGAAACTTTTTGCCTGCTGGTAATAGTGAGAAAACAGTTCAGGTCCCACTTCCGTCCTTTTACACCGACAATTCTAAATTCGTCTTTAGTGAACAACAAATGTCTATTTTGTCAGTGTTCGACTTGTCTTCTGATGCAAAAACGGGTTGCTGCCTTTGTCTTGGAGAAAGAATTTGGACTGTCGCTCCCATAACTTCTACGTGCAAGCAGCAACGTGCTCCTAACTGATGCATACAATAAGAATCCTCGCATGCAATGGCTTGGCTCTGTTGTTTAATTTATTGGGCGAACCGAAGCTGTAGCCGACGGTCTAAAGGTCACTGGCCTGAATCATTAAAGGTTCCTGCTACAAGACCCTTTACCATCGACTTGCAGACGCCCGACTGATTTCATCTCCGACACGCGTGTGCCCCAGACGGTCACGGTCGATCATCCCTCTGGTAGTGTAACACATGAGAGTTCGATTGTTGCAAAAATGACGACTTCAGCCTGTGCCCCATGGCATACGCGCAGGGCCATTGGCTTTGCTGCGTGAGGCAGAATGTCGCAGAATCCCACCGCACTATCTCCTCCATCGCCCACCTGGCTCCGAGCGAGCGGGTGGGGGCAAAAACAATTTCAGGACGACCGGAGGCGCGCCGGGGTGTAGTGACTAACAGTCCTTCTTGGCGTGTCAAACACGGTTTGGTCCCCGCAGGACGTAGCAGACTTTCCCAGAGGGCATCTCAGATCACACCTATGTGAGATTGCCGTAGAGGCCTCCCATAGCCAGATGGGTAGACTAAAGATAACGAATGCAGATTCCCGGAAGAAACACTTTATTATCAGTCCCCCAACACATGCTTTTTCTCTTATCTAAACTTGCCTGATTTCTTTGGATTCCTGAGCGTTCTATAATATTTTGGCCTATGATGTGTCGTTCGTGAAGTAGTTGTGTCCTGCGCGAGAATGGCCTTGTGAGAACATCTAGAAGCTTCGACCGGTTATTGACTGGGCCACACGCGTAAGCAAAGGCATCACACGTGCTTGATACCGTAGCACACGCTTATTTGTTGTCTGATTTAACGTGTGCACTCTGCGGCCAGCTTGGTCTCTTGTACCGTGTGTGGTTACGTCTTCCTTTAGGGGTGTAGGGCTGTCTAGTGAGTGACATCCCTCGACAATTCTGGCAGATTGTATCATATAAGTGCTGGCTACACGTAACGGCCCCTAACTAACACACAACTCTCCCTGTTGGCTCCATGCCGCTAGGATCTGCATAGCAGTCACACCTGGAAACTTCTTCAACCGGCAGGCGGAACATTGTGAGGGTTTCTAGTGTTGGGGCTCCGCACCCGCTCTGTCCGTCGCTTCCCCTCACTTCACCCCTTACTCCCCAAACCTGGTGACAGTTTCGGTATTGTGGGATTCCCCACACCCGGTATGACTACGCCCCATCCACACCTCTCTTTGTCCCCTTCCCCACCCCTGTACTCTTCGAAATGTCCTACGGCGAAGGTGGCATGCAATCAAGTAAAACGGCCCAGGCCAATCAGGTCATTCTCTCACTAAACCAATCGGTCAGCCCACAGGGGAGTTCGGCCGCCGTCTGGGACGACTAGTCAGCCCTATTTAGGGACAGCACGACTTAACCCATCGCGGGATAGAGGGGTTGTTAAGGGTACCATAGACGAAATGCTGGGTAGCACGACGGCAGCGCGCAAAGCCGTAGCTTGTCGATTGCATTACACGTGGGCTTAACTCCCAACAAAGCTACAACCCTTGCTTCAACCCTCGCCACCCTACGGATTGCTAGAGTGAGCCCACTCACTCTGGCAACCTGGAATCTCGCTCCTTTTTCGACAATCTGAGGAGTAGCTAACCGGAGCGGAGGACGGCGCTTGTCGCTCGGGACCTGGCGCGCTACAGAGGTGGACATAACCGCATTCAGCTAAAGCCCGATTCTGCGATAAGGGTCAGCTGGAGGAGGTGGGTTCAGCTGCACCATCTCTTGCGGAGTGGCCGCCCCCAGGCAGAGCGACGTGACACCGGCATCGGCTCGATATCATGGGAAGCCTTTCATATCTGCGCAGGGGATCAAAGATCGCCTGGTGAGTCTTCGCCTGCCTCTTCGGGGAGATCCCACAAAAGATCACTGAATCGGTGCTTATGCCAGCCTCTTCGAAAAACACTCTTGACTGAAACCACATGTTCACCAAAACTGACGTATTTTTATTTCTGTACTGTGAAAAATTTGAAATATGCAAGTGGATCAAGGGAACTACGCTAGAATGAGAGAATTGTCTTTAAACCAGCAGCTTGGAGCCCAAACATGTGAGTGCGGACGCAGTACAACGCGGACGTCAAACTATTCTCTGAAATGCACATGACGGATCATGGCCTGTGGATATTATTACAGATGCCTCCCCGTCAATAACAACATGGTTACTATCATTTATGTTGAAATAATGTCGAAATCGATCTAACTGATAGAAAACAAGCTTCCCTACGTGTGGGAAACCTGCTGGCCTGTAGTTATACTCTCAGCTGTACCCTTGTGCACGCTGAGGCGTACGCGTCAACTAAGGATGCCACAAAGTAGAATTATCTCAGTGGGGAAATCCCATCACTGCTGAAAACTCTATTAGAAGGATGGGTTAATACGCGTCGTCCCTGTAAAACTAGCCAGCGAAAGGTTAAGTGTGAATGCTTAAATGTCCACCAATGGTCTATTTCTTCCTGTCAAGGTGAGGTTGCTTTTGCAACTCACGCCGCATGGAGTCAGGGTTGCACACAGACCGAAGGCCACCATTCGGCGTCGAGGTACTCGAGACCAAAGGGACCCACTACCGCGGCAGGAAACATCTGGAGTTGTTTATCGGATCTGGTGTGGTTGCAGAGCAAAGCAACTACGTCGGAGAAACCGGAAGACTGCTTTGGGGACGCAAAATTGTCGAAAACGAGGCAGCAGTGTGGCGAAATGACGCTCAATTCTTAAGTCGCGGCTCCTTCGACGAGAACCGGGCCACAACTTCATGTTCAAGGAAGCTGAGATTTTCGCAAGAGGTGATAATCGCGTGAGCCACGAGTTGCTTGAATCATAGTTTACAGGCCCCTCAGTCCATTAACAAGTGCAATTACCTACCCAACCCATATTCGGTGTTGAGATTCAGTTTGGCCAGAGCAAACGGCCACTCAAGGAGCGCTCAGGCGAATACATTTTCTAACGCCAGTGATGGCTGAGCAAGCATCACGCCACCCTCCAACACTGGTGAGAAAATTTCAGCGGATAACGACCCGCATACCACCATAAAACAATTAACGCACCAGACGTAGTCAGCATAGCTGAAGTGGGAGCCATTAAGTGTCGTAGGCGTGCCGTAGCATATGGACGGCATCCTATAAATACTGCAACTCCCTGTGTACGAATTATCTGTCTCTGATGATGGGTTCGAGTTGTAATCTGAAACGTCAGGCGAATAAAGCTCTTGTCCCAGATATCGCATCTACTTTTTCTCCATTAATAAACCATCCGACACCTCGAGTGACAGGTAACCCCTCGAGCAAGCTGCCCTCTCAGAGATAAAGTCAATCAAGATGTCTTCCCGTCCATGGTTATCCATATGAAGTAGATTTGCTATGTTATTGAGTGTCAACCTTTAGTCTAAAAAGTGTTTTTGATAGGAAAAATGCATAAATAAGGTAGTAGTATTAATTATTGGACATTTTTAATCCCAGATATTTCAGTCACATCTCGATGCCAGTATGTAAACAAGTTACATATTCGGTACGATGCTTTCTCGTTGAGTTTCGATGCCCTTATGCATTGCGGTAACCAGACGAAGATAACTGACCCGCATACACAAAACACAACTGGGCAACTGGGAGGCCAGACCTAAACCCTGCACTTTCAAAGCACCTTGGAAAAACTGTCCAGAAATGCAACCTTCAGGTAGTAATTATTTTAGGCCGGGACGACTCGGAGACAGGGTGATTAACACTTGAAGCGTGGCATTCAGATGCCAACTACATCTACAGGCATCTTAGCTGCCTGCGACTTAGAAAGGCCTGCGTCCTTGCGTACTCAAATACCGGAATAAGATCGCCATATATAACTTAAGAAAATCCTAAAGGCAGGGCTGACGACATCAATCCGCCGACGGTCGCCAGGTCAAAACGAGCTCCACAGAGGCTTAACCACCTTCCATCTAGGTTATGACTCATGACACACACAGCGGCCAAGCTCGCCAAGACACCGAGGCAGTGAATCAAGAAAAAAATCGATCAACCCGAGGTCGACTAGCTTGGTACTTCAGCCGCATTGCTAGTCGATTTTGTGCATTTGACACTTTGACACTGGTCAGCCGAATAAGCTCTTCGAATTGCCAGCACTTCAATAATTCTTCTCCGGTGAGATCTTCCTCATTCACCGACTATCACGCCGGATCGCTCAACTTTGCCGTTGCGGGTAGAGTACTTTAGCTTGTCCCATCGGCTTTTAGTTGAAAGCCTCCCTCGCTATTATTTCCGGACTGTTGGAAAGAGCGCATCTGTAGCCGATATTGTACCGTCAGGATTCTTGAGACAACCGGTAAGCCATATCTCCTGTCAGGTGATACATTTTTGCCAGCGCATCGTCGAAAGCGTGCAGTATTACAGCGGCTCGCTGTACAAGAGAGAGAGAGAGAGAGAGAGAGAGAGAGAGAGAGAGAGAGAGAGAGAGAGAGAGAGAGAGAGAGAGGAGAGAGAGAGAGAGAGAGAGAGAGAGAGAGAGAGAGAGAGAGAGAGAGAGAGAGAGAGAGAGAGAGAGAGAGAGAGAATACGCTTTATTTTGAAGTATCATTCAAAATTTTCAGAAAAATATAAATGGCTCCATTCACTAAGATAAAAGGATAAGTAAACATAATATGCAAGAATCAAATGGTCAAAAATTGACATCTAGTGGGGAGACAGTTCCAGTTTCAGCTTTTTTATTTCAGTCTCTTCACACGTAAGGTAGCGTGCTAGAAATGGCAAAACGAAGCGCTGGTATGCTGTTGTACGGCAGGCTATATGGTGAAAGCCTCGGTGCATGGGATGGGAAGACTCCACCGCAATCCAGCTCAGAGTGGAGGGATGGGCTACATCATCAGAGGATTCGCCCAGCGAATTATTTGACTGTCGTAGCATTTCGCTATCAAATTCACTAAAAACGTTATAAGAAACGCCAGCAGCAGAAGAGAGCGTTCCGGCGAATACGTTTTAAAAATCAAAACATCCTTTTAAGCAAGGCTGGAAAAATCACGGAGAGCAATAAAGGATGAGGGGAAGAACACATGCCTCTATAAATCACCAGATAAGGGCCGGAAGTGTGTGATATGAACGTAAATGGCGAATTTATTATAGAATTTTACGAATTTTTGTATAAAGAGTATCGATATGTTGGAAGAATGAAAGATGCGATGTCAGAGTAACGCAAAGGTACCGAAAAGATGATACCTCGTTGGGAAGGACGGCTGAGAATTGAGAACTAGGAGATGGTCGCAGGTGAAAAACACATTGGACAGACTTCTCTGGAATTGGAAAAGTTTTTTTAAAAAATGCAATATACCCTTTCTCGGAGTATGTAATTTGAAAGTGTACATTTTAACCAAATAAGTACAAGAAGGAATAGTTTCGTGCATGTTTTCTAGAAAATATTTTTGAATACATAAAGACATCTAAAATCAGTGAACAAAATTCCAACGCCAGTGATGGCTGAGCAAGCATCACGTCATCCTCCAACACTGGTGACGAAATTTCAGCGGATAACGACCCGCATGCCGCCATCAAACAATTCACACCAGAGCGTAGTCTGCATCGCTGAAGAGGGAGTTGGTAATTTCCGTAGGCGTGCCGTAGCATATGGACGGCATCCTATAAATACTGCAACTCCCTGTGTACGAATTATCCGTATCTGAACCTCGATCTAAGGATGGGTTCGAGTTGTAATCCTGAAACTTCAGGTGAATAAAGCTCTTGTCCCAGTGATTGCATCTACATCTTCCTTACTTGAATACGGTTGTATTGTCTGTGCTAACTCATCGTCTCCATTTCCGAAACGAACTGACCAACCGGTTAACCAACCTCTCAATCGCCGATGAGGACGCCTCCATGGATAACCACTTGTGCAAAATGTGGGACACGGTTAAATCCAGCGCCCCGTATGTCCTCGGCCGTGCATTTTGTCAACATCAGGAATGGTTCGATGACAACGGCGCAGACATTAATGCTCTGCTCGCCGAGAAGAACCGGCTTTACAAACCCTTCTTCGACCGCCCTACCACTGCAAACAGGACAGCATTATACTGAAGTCGCCGCCTTGTACAGCAACGGCTGCGGGAGATGCAGGATGCCTGGATGATCCACAAGACCCAGAAGATCAAAGGTGACGCAAACGGCAACGAATGGAAGAACATCTTCGCCACCATCAAGGCTGTCTGCGGACCTCTCCTCAAAGGAGCCACCCCGTCTTCTTAGTGCTGAAGGAGATACCCTGCTCATTGAGAAGACGCAAATCTTGAATCTATGGGCAAAGCGTTCGTGCAGCGTTGTTACTCAGCCATCCACCCTCTCGGACGCCACCATCGAGCGACTGCCTGAAGTGGAAACGAACGCTAACATCGATCTCCTGCTGCCTCTCCAAGAAACCATCAGGGCCATGCAACAACTATCCAGTGGGAAGCACCTGGATTAGACACCCTCCCTGTTTAGATTTACAAACATGGCGACAACCAACTGATAAACCAGCTCACAGCGCTCTTCCAGGGGATGTGGTGCCATAGATAGGTCGCTCAGGATTTCAAGGATGCCACAATCGTTGAACTCTACAAGAATGGGAACTACGAACTCTGTGACAACCATCCAGAAAGCTCGCTGCTCAAAGTCACCGGGAAAATCTTCGGCCACATTCTTCTCAATCGTTTGAATGGTCACGGGCCATGGAAGATCATGCAGATATTCAGCGGTCCAGAGGGATTCCCTAACATGGTATGTAAACTCCACGGTGGCATGATAGCGTGTGTCATGGAAAACAGAGCTGTCCAAGAATTCGTTTGCAGTGACCGACGAAGTGAAACAAGTCTGGGTCCTCACGCCTTCCCTCTTCAGTTTCATGTTCTCTGCATTGCTAATGGACGCCTACCGTGACGAAAGCCCCGGGATCTGCATTGCCTACCTGATGGACGGCCAACTCCTCTACCAATGGCGTATGCATTTCCACTCGAGCGTATCCACAGACACCATCCACGAACTTCTCTTCGCTGGGAACTGCGCACTCAATGCAACGACAGAAGGGACCATGCAAAGGAGCATGGACCGCTTCGCTGCTGCTTGCAACAACTTCAGACTGCGCATTAACAGGGAGAAAACCGTGCTAATGTATCAGCCGCCGCTCAATACCACCTACAACGCATCTCACATCAATGTCAACGGTGCTGGGCGGAAATCCATGGAAACATTCACAGCTTTTATTTAGGCACGGTGGAGAGCCATCAAATTAGGCCTCTCTCAGAATCTCTACCATTTTCTTATAGTCATACCTATTCCTCCAAGTGTTTGTTTCGCTGATTCAGCACGTGTGTGATAGGGGATTCTGAAAAATCCATATTTATCGCTGACTTTCGATGACTGGTTTAAGGTTTCGTCTTTGATTCAGTATGACAATTTTTGCCAGCTCTGTTATACATTTCCTGCATATTTTGACTAAATGCAATGAGCGGCTTGATTAATGACAGAATCGTCTATTTAAGAACAAGAATATGACCCTAGAAATCCAATTTAACTGTCATCATAGACAAATAATCAGGCACGTGATAAAATTATTTTTTTATACAATATTATCTGGTTGTTTGAACCCCACACAGACAATCAGAAGCCCTAATTAAGACCAGATGCAGGCTTCAGATTTTATTGCGACAAACTGGATAATCCCTGGGGAGAAGGGCAGTTTTATTGGTCAGTTCCGCTGCCCAGATGATCATCGTCTCTGTAAGGAACTAAAAGGTATTTTTCTCAAACATAGCTTTTATGACTTTGAAATGACTGAACTAAGCAGATAAAAGCTTCATTTATCTCACACGACAACAAAGCGTTCGTTAAAAGGCGACTCTCCGAAATCGATGCAGAAAACTTTAAGGAAATTTAATGTATTTGTATGGGTGTAAAGAAGGGATTTGTTAAAAAAATATTTCACAGCTCATTCAGCAACTTTTGAAGGTTTATTTACGACAGAGGGGCATAAACTCCGAATAATCAAAACCTTATCGTCGGAAAATGGCATAGACACCAGACGAATGATGTTCTAGGGCAGTGATATGCCTGGAAAACAAAACTTTGCCGAGTCCAGAAAAAAATCAGAGGCATGTATAGTCGAAAAATCCTCAAATAGGTTGCATTAAGCTTTGAGTAAAATATTTGGAGCACCATCGACGGTAGTTCCTTAAGCAAGGCAAGAGTCCGATGACAACACTTTTCGGGGGTAGCAATGGACTGTTATCCTATCCTGCAGAAAGATATTTTCCGACTGAGCTTTCGGGGTAGCAGTGACATATATTTTGAGCATCCAGCCAGTAAGCAACATTTTCATCCGATGCCGTCACATTGGAGGCAGCTCGATATATCAGTTTGTGGTGCTAAGGCGTCCAATAACTCCTGATCCGTCTTACGGGCAGGTATATGAAGTAGCTTTCTGAACTTTGCACACATACGCCCTCCTATTCGTGAGATCAGTGTCTACCCAGTTTGTATAAGTTCACCGAAAAAATAACCAGCAGACTTAGCTTAAGTTGCTTTGAAATTTACCGAAGCTGCAAAAGATTGACGTCATTATTACAAATGCTTTCACATCTACAATCTTAAATATATACAATATGAGCAACACTAAAACATGAACAGACATGACGTATTATTAACGGAAATGTCAAGTCCTAAAAATATCCAAATTTGAAACATTTTACACTAAAAGATTAACTTTAATTGTAGTAGAATAATTGAAGAGAACGTAAGGTGCTAGCGACTGAGTACAAGGAAGAACATCTGAGTGCATGATTTCCGACCGTTTGAAGGACCTCGAAAATCAATGTGAAAATGCATACTACTCAAGTAATAATTTTAACATGGGACACTTTTTCCAGATTTGCAGTAGGAATCTTTTTAACAACCGGAATTATGATTATGATAAGGTATTGGGATTGTGCTGCACGATAAGGAATAAAGCCACCTTAGGTTGGTACTCTTTTTGAAATGAAAAAAATATTGTAGAATTTTGGTTAAAATATTCGAAAAACATATGTTCTGTACTTTTTTCACGGTTAAATAATATTATTTCTCAGGTGTTACTGAAGTTCTGAGGACAATGAAACACGCCGTTTAAGACATGCCCACCGACAACTTGATGCCATTTTGCCTGTTCGTGCACATGACACCAGAAATCCACAATCATCTACTGGTCCAACATAGATAAAATTTGAATTCTTAAATTTAAAAATTAAAAATCTTTTCTACGTCTGAAAGGAAATATGTTGTTTTAGTTTCTAATTTTGAAATTGAAAATATAGCTGACCTTAATTTAACACAACGGTTGTACGCAAGTGTGGACCACCTAGCTCAATGGTACAGCGTTCGACTCAAATACCAAAGGTCGCGGGTTCGAATCCCAGGTGTGCCACACTTGGGATTGGGTATGACTGGCTGATGACGGCTAATAAGCCAGAAATGGCCATTCCAGTCTCCCTTGTCTTTGTCAGTTCAACTTCATATATATATATATCGGGGGAAAACTTTCTGAAATTTTTAAGTGCAGGACATGGATTCAGGTGAATTGAACGTGACATTTTAGGTCAGACATGAAATTCCAATGAACATTGGGGTGTCGAAGACAATATATATATATATATATATATATATATATATATATATATATATATATATATATATATAAAATCAACATCTGCTTATCTGTGCCCAGCCAAGTGTAACCTCGCTGACTCTGCATCTCCCGCCACTTGACTTGCTATCATAACTCTAGCACCCCTCCCCTTACATGCGACAGCTATCGTAACAGGATTCACGGCCCCCCAAACCCCCCATGGCGTCAGTCTTTCGCTGTAACCTCTCTGCCCCTAAACCCTCCAGCGTGACAATCCCAGCTCTTACTTCTCTTTCGTCTGACGACGGGTTGGTGTAACCAGCTTGAAAATTCACGAGTAAACCTCATATATATATATATATGTATATATATATATATATATATATATATATATATATATATATATATATAAATTCTTGACGTCTCTCAACTAGGCATTTTTCATCACCCTGAGCATAATACGGCCTGCAAAAATAAAGCTGAGGAGATTATACATAAGCCGAAAGTGAAATCAATGTTTAACCAGTTGCATAAAGTATGAAACATTTTTAAAACGGGAACCCGTCCTTACTAGTGACTGCAATCACATTTGCACAGACAGTAACACCATATACAGCGCTGTCAGTTCCCTGAGACAAGTATCTTGACAATTTCCTAAACCCAGCATTGTTATAACCCAACCCCACTTATTTGTTTATATGAATGCGCAAGTAAAGATTGCTGGTAGCATCTAATGTCATTGGGGCGATGCCATGCCTGTTGAATCTATTAGAGAGAAAGTAGGGGCATGCAGCACATTAGCTGTTACCTCGATATTTTATTTTTTAAACTATGTCTGCATTCAAAACAACATTAGACCATTTATCTACACCAACCAGTCATAACTGCTTTTCCAGTAGATTTCCGAAGAACAAGTAGGCAATAAGCTAGTAAGGCGAAGGGGATTTTTAAATTTTCATTTTTTTCTAAAGCACTGGCTACAGTTCCAACTCAGGTACACAATTACTCTCCCCAAACCTTTGATCATCTAAAGCACCTATATGCATGTCCACATATTTTTGCCATCTCAACTGAAAATTTCATAGGCTTAAACAATTATTGAAGAGTTTCACAGTAAGCGCTCGCTTATTTTGCAGATTAGGCTTTATATGTCGCAAAATTTTATCACCGGGCTGATGGACAGAGAACATGCTCCAGGGCAATTGCTGTGCATCGACACAGTATTTTTGGACTGGTAATTTTTCCCACAAATGCCTAAAGCATGCCCGGCAAAATCATGGGCATAGGATGCCTGCTTACATTAAAACACGCTTTATGGAACGGGTCAAAATTATGTTTGTCATATTCTTTGATATTTTTCTAGTATATTTTAAAATTTCGAAAAAATGAGTAGGTATAGAAAGAAAATCTACATTACTACCAATTTTCAGTAAGTTACTGCACATCGTGTCATAAGTTTTTTAGCAAGTTCATTAACAGAAATTGTGTGCATGCCGTAAGAATTTGACGAAGTGAGAGCACAATTATTAAATGATGAAAAAATTAAAACGAAAGAACAAGCACTCGTTAAGTGTTTTCTTCAATGACACCATAAGGAGCGTGCCAGGGCATAAATAATGATTATCTTTTACTAAACATACAATTATCTATATGCCAGCATAGAAAATCAATAATTGAAATTAAAAACAAATCAGATAGCGTGTGTCCATCAAGCTAAATAGTATTTTGAAATAGCGTTCATTAAAAAGAAACATGATTTTTTTTGTAAAAGTGCAGTAAGGAATGCGCTTTCCGGTAAAAACTCTTATATTAGTTGATTTTTATTACTACTAAAGGGTCTAAATCTGTCGTCCTATATAAAACAGTGAACTAATTTCAGCTGGCTGTTACTTAAATAAAGCATTTGTGAAACAAGTCTTTTGTTTCACTCTTATTTAAGAATTCAGGTTTATTTCCAAGGGATATTTATGCTTTCAGCCGGATACAGAACGCAGATTTAGTCACAATGACGTGGCACAAACCCGTTAACGCGTACGAAAGCTATAAAGGAGTAAATTAATACTTGCAGAAAAAAATGCCCGACTATGTAGGCCAGTCTTTCTGCCAAAAACCTAATGTCTGGTCTCCTGAAATGTTCCCCACCTGGCCCATAGCAACAAGGCGTATTCGACATAACATCACTGAGGAGGCTAAAATTCGACAACCTCAGATGCCGTGGTGGTTGGCCTGACCTTTCCGTAAATTAGCTTGAAACAAGTTTAGAGTCTACGGGAAGGTGGGATGCCGGGAATAGGTGGTATTGTTCTTAATTCGGGAGAGATTGGTGTCAGAGGGAAGTTTAAGGATAAGACCACGGTTAAGGTTCAGGTTGCTGTTAAGTTTAGGATTGTGATGAGGGTCAAAGATAGGGTAAGGGTTAGTGGTACCCTATCTGTATTTTAGCGTCTGGCTATCTCTATTAAGTCAGGTAAAATTTTCAAATTTCTTCTACTTCTTCTACTACTACTAATACTAATAGAACTAATATTACTACTAATGGTTCTGCTGCTGATACTACTAGATCGAATTCAGTGTTTGAAACCTAGATGTGTCAACTACTGCAAAGTATTAAGTAGACTCTTTTAACACTTAATTTGATTGCAATAAAATCATTGTTCTCTTTATTTATAATAAATGGCACGTAGGGTTTCACGGATATTCAACAAAACATGCCACTTAGAGCTTTACTCTGCGGCCGAAGCGATGACCAAGTATCATCGAAAAATAGGCCCTGCGGTGCTCATAATCTCTGTTGTAAATATCCTCCATTAAGTCTTCAGTAGTTTACTGCCTACCAAAATGCAATATTTTTCAATTAGGCATGATTTATTTGAAAGGAAATATTGGAAGCTTTAATTACAGTGCTTAAGAATCAATGTTAAGTTACTTGAACCCGTTGCAGACAGGTAAGGCTACCGGGTCCAAAAACACTCCTAGGACCACAGTTAATCCTACGATGATCGGACTCATGACTGTGTGGACATAATATCGGCTACGTAAACAATTAACAACCAGAGTTGAGAACACGCATGCGCCAGTAATAGTTTTGGCCAGTTATAGGATTGCATACCTGGACATTTGGTAAATTCAGCTGTGAATAAAAGTAGCTTGGTGACACCCGTTAACAATCGCTCATCTTTATCCTCAGAGCTTTCATCGGTATTACACCAGCTTTCTTTTCCTCGAGGTCAGCTTTCGTGGATACAGAAACCATCGAAGCTATCTTGTGTACTTGTGTCTGCCGGTGAATAACCAAAGTGCCAACCAAGCGCTCAAAGTCTTAGTTGTGCATAAATAGCTAAGGCCAGTGTTTGAGTAATTTTCTATCATATAGCAGATATAGCAAAATCGCAGAAAAGCGACACCTACGGAATAAAGTGAGGGATAGAGTTAACTGTATTCTGCAAATAAATGCACAATGACAGCTGGAGTATAAAAGTCTGATTAAAATAAAACAGATATGCCGTTACGGCTGTCAAAACGCCCCGTATGACGCTTACTGACGCAAATGCAGAGAGGCTTCCTCCATTGTCCCTGTTTTTCTTGTAAATGCAACTTTGAAATTGTAGTTTTATAATCGCTTTAGGAATTGATGCTCCGGGTGTTTAGCTCGTTGCCGGCTATCAGTACGGTTAAGGAAGTAACATATGTATGCCTGTTTGTAGGTTATAAATATTTGGCCCTTTATCCACTGTAGCTGATTGATGCTGACCCGAATATGCATATCAACTTTGGAACGAGCCTGGAAAGATTCAAATTGAAGGATTCACGCAATGTTAACGCTTGAAAAATGGAATCTTCTTCTGGAAATCTTTTGATTTTGTGTTCAATATGCATCACAAAATGTGCTAATTCCGGTATAAAATATAATTGCAACGTTAGCGTGTGGCAAAAACGTATGGTGGAAAGAACACAGCGTATAACCGAATCACATCACTGCAATCAGATCACATTGTGAGGTTTAGGCCGTATCATTGATGATTTGATTAGCAAATCGTTTCACCGTTTCAGATTGTCAATTTTCATGCTATAGACTAAAAATGCAATTCACTGGCAAAGTACGAGGACAGGCAAGCTATGAAAAATATTTATTTTCTATGAGGTGCTAACATAAAGGGCAAAACTAAAGGATAAAAGCGAGAATATGTGGCCTATCTACACGAAAGTTGAAGCAGATTTTCTTGATTAAGCAGGTTTCTGCTGAGAAACCACCGAAACATTTCTGGTGAACTCGCAGGTAACAGTCAAAACAAATTTTCAAACCCATGGGGAAAATTTCACTTTGAACTACATGCAAAATTATGAAATTTACAAAATATTGATAATCACTCGCAAAGAGACATCATCGCATGTACCAATAATTTGAAATATTAATGCAAAACCTCAAGTGAATTTTAAAACGTTAAGGAAAAAAGGAAAAGTTATATTATTTCGTTGAGAAATAGTATCGATTTGGAAAATTTGAAAACGTATGAAATCGTGAAAAATCAATGTGAATGCCAGTCTTAGCATACCGTTTCATGTTTATTAATCGAACCATCCTTTCGTCAAATTTGTATATGAATATTTGTTACATTTAATTTCAGATAATTCTTAAAATATTGGTGATTATTTTGCGGTTTTCAGTGTTTTAAACCAATTGGCGGTTAATGTAGATCCTGTTCTAAATTTGTCAAAACCTTACAAATAAGAGAGTTCTGAAAAGCATATACCAAATAAGCGAGCTTTTGCATATTCATTCTAATGGAAATTGCCATTTGCGCCATAGTAATAAATTCCCCCAAAATTAGAACTCATTGTCGAGAAAAATGAACGCCCGAAACCAAAGTAAACAATTAATATCCCTAAGATCAATTAAAAACGTTTTAAAATAAGTAACCCGATTAAAGAGAACGTTCGTTGGATACTTTGCTGTGCATTTTTCCAAAATTAAGACAATGAATAAATGTAAATGCTTAATCGGTTTGTGGCTTCCCCGAAAAATAAGTGAAACATTTTCTAGTGCAAATAAAGGAACTCGCACTTTATATCGGCTCTTTTTTTGCCACATTTGTTTAGATTTATTTTGCGTCCTAAGACTTCAAATACACAACAGGTATCCGATTTGCAAAAACTGCTAATCTTTCGTCCATTGCATTTTGAAATTCGAGATTAGCGGAGCTCTATTAAACAAAAGTATGTTATCGCATGCTTCTAATAGGTGTTTCTTCCTTCCTACTTCACAGTATCTTGTACGTATTTTGTTGATGGTCTTTTTTTAGTGCAGTAAAACAAAAATACTGACAAACAAGTTCTTTTCCCGATTTTTTGTGCAAAAAAGTCAATGATTTGCACGAAATAATTTCTAAAGCTCAATTTTTTGTCCATTTTCGGAACACAATTAACTCAGTCATTTTTCTTCATCTGATTTTCATTAAATTAAAATCAAAATTTCCAGTTCTAAAAGGGATTTATTTGGAACTTTTTTATTTATGTTAATTTTATTTTATAACAAATGCGCAAAACTCTGGACATTTCTCTGCGATATAATGTAGCAAAGGACATTCCTTGGATGTCCGGCAACGTCTGCATTTGACCAAATTCCGTCTGCTTTTATTCAATTTTTAAGAGTTAACTTGTAGTGTTCTTTAGTAAAGGGCTTTCCAAACTCCAAATACAATCCAAAGCCAAAATAAAAAGACCAAATGTGCGGTAAACTACTAACTCAACTTATGATAAAAATTGCTCGAGTTATGTCGCATACTGTAATTATATCCACATATGTGGCACGTCAGTTAAAAGAAAACGACAGTTTGCCATAGGGAATAAATACTGATTTTCTTACCATGTTCTGAGCAAAGGTATTCGGTACAAGCCATGCCCGCGTTTCGCCAATTGTTTCCCGCTACTGCTAATAAGGATATGGCCCTCAGAACATTAGCTTGTCTCTCTCTGGGGAGCTTTCTGTTATATGGCATGCATTTTACTTTCTCCAGTAAGTAATGTTTAAACTTGCTGCGAAACAAGGCATCCCTGACTAGGCGCGAAAACTGGTAAGAAAGGTTAGCTGAACTTCATCAAGTTCGGCAACTATTACATACTATTCAAAATCTGTCAAAGGACAGCCAGTAGTATACAAAGGCGTTCCCCTATCTCGCTCTTTATAAAACTGAACTGAAAAAAATAGTGCATGAGTAACCATACTGAGAGCATGACTATCAGTCATGCTGCCAGGTATTCAGTTCAAAACTGGAGCATTTGGCATTCCAAATGGGATTCCTGGTATAATGTTTCCCTTTTCAATTTCTTTGGTAATGCCTGCTGATTGGTTTTATGTTAACTAACTGATACCTTAGACACGTGTCCTGCCAATTTTTGAAAGTGCTTACGAAACTGTGTGAAGATTGGCCAATCAGTGTGTCTCACATCGCTCTTTATAGAAACCGAACCAAAAATAAGAAGCTCTAAGACAGAGCCGACGCGTTAAGTTAAAATAAAATAAAAACACCAATAAACAGTACGTCCGGCGTGAAGGTAGAAATATTAAAAAGCAAAACGAATAGTTTGAAATCTGTGTTCGTTTTAGGCACTTATGTGTTATCTGCTGCAAGTTTGGCCTTACGCTAAATGTAAGAGAAAAAGAAGGTTTGATTTTTGGATTGCTTGTGCGACTCCCTTAAACCAAAGATCATAATGGGTGCAGTTGAGGTTAGAGTTGGGATGGCGTTTAGGTTGGTGTTGACCGGTAAAGTCAACCCGAGTGCGAGAAACCAGCTCACTTGACCAATGAAGTTGGGTTAATAAAAAAACAGTTTATTTCCAGCGCGTTACCGCCATTTTTCGTCCTTTAAACGCCCACTACTATTGCTACGGTTCCCGTATTGCACGCATACAGGAATTTTAAGAGCACTCGCTGACAAATAGGGGGTCACACAAGCACTGACGAATAGGGGGTCACACAAGCACTGACGAGGACGAATAAGGGATCACACAAGCACTGACGAATAGGGGGTCACACAAGCACCAACGAATAGGGGGTCACACAAGCACTGACGAATAGGGGGTCACACAAGCACTGACGAATAGGGGGTCACACAAGCACTGACGAATAAGGGATCACACAAGCACTGACGAATAAGGGATCACACAAGCACTGACGAATAGGGGTCACACAAGCACTTGCTTGCTGGTGTTAAGTTCGGGGTCAGGTTAAAGGGTAGGGTTTGGGTAAAGATGAGGTTTACTTGTAAGGATTAGCGTTAGATTTAGAACGTGGAATGCAGTATGCTTTCTTACATTTAGCGCAATGTTGTTCTACTACGGGGATGGGTGCCTTTCATTTTTTCGGTCCCGCCGGAGTTTGCAGATCTAAACAAATATGGAATATATGCATGTTTGAAAAGCAGTACAATTCTAGAAAGTAAATTAAAAGGTTATTTTTGCAACGTGAAACAGAAAATATCTAGACGCGTTAAACCGAAGTACCAAACTATCAGTTTTTTACACATTTTGTTATAGCCAATGAAAGCATTAGGAGTGAGTAAAAAGCGTAATATGTGGGTTAAAATACAGTTTTAGATATTTTTAAACGCAAATAATGGTAGACGAATGTTTTGCAGAACACGTGCTTCCCTTCTCGAGAGCTATTTTGTCGGCCGGGAGAAAAGGAACTGGCTAGAAATCCCTAGTCGACGACTTAAGGGCCGACTAGTCTTAACTTTTCAAATCAGAAGCTACAGCAGGAAAATTGTAAAGCTTCCAGTGTTTTGTTTTGCTGCATCAAGTTAAAAAATGAGCACACTTTGAAAAAGCAAAAAAATACGTCATGCATTGACAAAAGTCCACATTTCAAAATTGACCACAAAATTTAAGACCAAAAAATTTTTTCATCGTAGAAAGAATGCAGGAGGACCCTTCCAACGGTGGAGATCTGACAGCTCACTTAAACAAAGAAAATCATAGAATTCCGTATTCTGGAATTCACCTGCCGAATGTCCTCCTTAGTGGCAGATACTCTGATTGACTAAAAAGAGCAGAACAGCTTTTATTCGGCAGTTAATCATTTTAGGTGACTCACAATATAGCGAAGACAACTTTCCAGCGCATCTTAATATAAGAAGGTCAAAAGCATTGTTTAAACTGCGTAGTTGCGGATATATTTGCTGCAGTTGATCAGCGCAATTGCTGACAAGAGACGATGACAAGTTCCGTAGCGATTATGGTGCCATTAAAAAAATAATTATTATTAGGCAATTTCGATAATAATTTCTAACGAGATGTGCAATAAACCAAAATATTCATCCGATGAAAGCATGAACCAAACATACGCCAGAAGCAACAAAAAATGCTTTAAAGTCAGGGCATCAATATAAAGACAAATGATTCAAAACCGGCGTGTTTTTTTATATAAAAATCAGTTCAGAGGAATCGGCACATCATCGTAGGTCGCTCTTTTAGTTTAATTTTTATGTACCGAACACAACTTAAATCAGTAAACAAAGGTTACGAAGAAGATTTCAAGTGTGCCTAAATTCCACAAAAAATGGGCACTAGCAGTCATCATCATCGCCTTCTATGAGTTAACTCTAGACTTCAACTTCGTTTTTTGGACTAAGAAAACCCGCTATTCCCGTCATTTTTATAGACAGCGAGCTCACTTTTAAATGGCTCGACTAAGCTGAGCGGAAAAACCGCAAAAAACAGATTGTCTGCCCCTTTCTCATAACAAATGTCTTTAAATTCTTTAGTTATGGGCAAAAAAAGTTTAGGAAAAGCACGTTTTAAAATAATTGCAATGGTAAGTCTAGCTTTGCGCAGCGTTCAGATGGGACGTGACAGAAAGCACGTTAGCACTATCTGTGAAATTTTTCAAAAATGTTTGAATTCTATTGACCAGACATGCCCATAACGTGGTTTTCAATCAAGAGGAAAAATAGGCAAAGCATTTTCCGTTGTAGCACATGCGGCAGATAGCATTAAAGTCGTTCTAACTGTTCCACGATCAGCATAATATTTTTTCATTTATTTTTGTAAATAAACTCACATCAAAAAGACTTCAGGACTGGTAAATTAAAAAAATTTATAATTCCTTTATATGGAAAAACCTAATTTTCTTGATCTGAAATAAAAAACACTTCCTTAAAGGAGAAAAAATGCCATTTAGATTTCACTTTCATGCCAGGCCTCCAGTCTAGCTGGAAAGTAGTAAGGTACATTAGTTTTTGGGATCCAGATGGTGTCCCTACATTGACCATGAGATGAATATTGAAATGAATCACTGCAGATCTGGCGTTGATTTTTAGCACACCGCTGGCATCACTGCAGTGCTCAGATTTGTTCAAAATGTCACACATGAAAGGGTCAACCATCTGCATTGCGAAGATGATTGTTACAGAGTCGGTTTACCCTGCCAGAGTTGCCCTGATTGGAACCACCACTCTGATTTCAGCTCAAATAGGCGTGCTTCCAGACAGTAGTAATCGTCCAGGTCTTACGTGTGCATATCAAACTTCGGCTACTGCAACACAGCCCACTGCATTGCAACATACCTCAGGTTGTACACGAAGACCATCGAGTTGGATGATGTCCGATGTGGGCTTCACAGCAGACTGGAATCAACCATGGTAACCTGCGCGGCAGTAAGAGTAGACTTGAGCTTTATCTACCGCTCCCCCCTCCCTCACCTAAACGAGTTAAAGCTGGAGAGGGCACCGGTTGCTAGCGCAGCCGGAGCCACCCTAAGACCTGCCACCACATCTGGATCGCATCCCACGGAGGGGATTCCCATAGAGAAGGAGCCGTTGCAGCCCGACTCTCAGTCCGCCAGGCAGCCACTCCACACAATAACACACACTGAGCTAACTACGAGATTCGAGTTATCTCGTAAGTTGGTACCTTTAAAGCCACGGCCTTTAGCGCATCGTGCTAGCTTCAAGCGCGCCAGTTTATTTTTAGTGAGAAAATTGCGCTAGCCTATCAATCTCACTCTCTTTTCCCATTCTCATACCCCGTCTTCGTCCGAGCCGGCCAGCGGACTGCTGTAACAGCCTTAGACACAATCAGGCACAGCAGTGGACACAAAACTGTTGTAGTGTAGATGAACGTCAAAAATGCTAAGAACCAAGGTGTACAAAATAAATTAACACTAAGTGGGGAATTGTGTCTAAACTACAAACGACAAAAGGACAGTAAAATGTTAGAGGATTGTTAGAATGCAGACTCACAAAAAACGCAGCTTCTAGATAGCAAGTGTTGTTGAGGATTGTAATGAACTCTGAACAAGATCCAGAAAGCTATACATTGAGGACGATGAACAGAGTCAGGAGTTCAATTGAAACGGTGCTCAGTAGAATGCAATCGAGAAATGAAGATCGATCGTTGCAATTGACTGAAAGTAATTGAGAGAGATCAGTACAATCAAGGGAGCAGCGGTGACATGCAGTAGCGAAAAAAAGAAGACGTCCAACATGCCGGTTGAAGCTCGCTTTTGTGTTTTATTTAGCACACTCCAACAAGCGTACAAAAAGATTCAGCTGACCAAGAAGGATACAAACATGTAAATTGTACAAATACCTACACAA
This sequence comes from Schistocephalus solidus, assembly GCA_017591395.1. Taxonomy (NCBI): domain Eukaryota; kingdom Metazoa; phylum Platyhelminthes; class Cestoda; order Diphyllobothriidea; family Diphyllobothriidae; genus Schistocephalus; species Schistocephalus solidus. The sequence continues at coordinate 22,905 of WEDG01003855.1, forward strand.
CTCCCCACCAGAGCGTTGTTGTACAAAAAAACGCTCGATGAAAAAAGGCAACAAATTATGCGACAAAGTCCTTAATATTGGAAAATGGATATATCTACCAGAACGAGAGGAAATGCGTCTGTGGGAATTCGCACGGCGGAATACACTTGCGTGCTTTCACGACATATGTACGATGGTACCAGCACACGGTCTGTGGCTGCCGTTCCCATGATTTGCACCGTCAACGCCGATATGTTTGACGACTGTTTGACTGAAAATGGTTGATTATAGAACACATTGTGCTGACTTGCGTACATAAGAGGTGTACGGTTTCCTTTAAGTCTTCATAATCACTTCTACGCACGATATTTGATGCTTGCGAAAGGTCAAATGATGGTGCGGCCCATCGATAGGCACTACAGCACGATGATAACGTCACATAGGGAGGGTCACGTTCTGACTTTGGAGTGCCTTGATGAGCAGGAGTGTCAATATTATCAGATCTGGAAGTGGACACCGATGTCCGTTGAAGACTAGAACATGCGGTACCACTTGGGTAGCATTCCATGATTCTGTCTGCATAAGTGGCTAGTTTATCCAATGAGGTGCTCGTGTCGAGCATAGCCAATACCTGCTGCATGGGCAGGGGAAGCTTATCAAGCCAGATCTGTCGGAAAATTGCATCATCCATATGACGACAAGCAAGCAAGCAAAGAACGCATGTGTCGCATAAGTTGGGAAGGTGTTTGATCACCAAGTTCGACTTGCGTGAAAATCTCACGCAGCATTCGGTTGGCCGACTTGGCCACACGATTAATTACAGCATCCTTAAACTGGGTGTATGGCCATTCAGCAGGGATTGGATCAAGGAGGTCCTCGACGTCAACGGCAACATCGAAGGGAAGTGATTGCACTACGTATGCATAACGCGTGCGATCACTGGTGATACGGCGTGTGGCGAAAACTGCCTCAATCTGCCTAAAACATTCGCGAGGTTTGCTCGGCGTAAATGGGGTCCATTTGAAAGAGAGGCTATTAAGGTCCAGAGAGTCTGTGTAAGTCTCAGTGTCCGTCATATGGTGCGTAATGATAGAAAAGCGGGGTCACCAATTTTGTAGTATAGACGAAGGTCAAAAATGCTAAGAACCTAGGTGTACAAAATAAATTAACACTAAATGGGGAATTGGGCCTAAACTACAAACGACAAAAGGACGGTAAACATGTTAGAGGATTGTCAGAATGCAGACTCACAAAAAACGCAGCTTCTAGATAGCAAGTGTTGTTGAGGATTGTAATGAACTCTGAACAAGATCCAGAAAGCTATACATTGAGGACGATGAACAGAGTCAGGAGTTCAATTGAAACAGTGCTCAGTAGAATGCAATCGAGAAATGAAGATCGATCGTTGCAATTCACTGAAAGTAATTGAGAGAGAGCAGCGGTGACATGCAGTAGCGAAAAAAGAAGACGTCCAACATGCCGGTTGAAGCTCGCTTTCGTGTTTTATTTAGCACATTAAAACAAGCGTACAAAAAGATTCAGGTGAACAAGAAAGATACAAACATGTAAATTGTACAAATACCTACACTCTCGACCTGGCGCCAAAGCACATAGAAGATCAGCCAAAATCACCCCTTTTTTAGTATGAATGCTTGTCAGGGCAACATATCTGCGTTCTCTGGAAAAAAATTCTGCACTTTGATTGCTTCCTTTTATTTTCCAGATAGTAGAAACTGCCCAGGTGGTTGCGGGGCCAGAATTATTTAATTATCCTGACCAGTGCGCATGTTCAGGGAGTGAATGTGGGGCACATTTCTGGCTGGAATCAGCCAACAAAACTATTTTCTAAAGTGTCAGCGTCACCTGTGGTGCCAATTTCTCAGGCAGTCCGCTAACCCGGTGAGTTTACGGGGTAAAATATGCTATAACTTGAAGTATGAGCTTGATTTCTGTTAACTGTGATTCAAAATAAGAGATGTCATTCGGGAGTGATATTTGTTAATCAGGCTCCGACGTGGTTTGTATGCTATTATAAGTCTACTGTCCCCGATATATAAGCGGAGATCAATACCGATTTATACCAAAATTGGCAAGAAAACTAGAAGACGGTCAGAAAGTAACCACACCCCGTAAAAAAAGACAGAGATTTTGTCCTGAAAGTAGGCTAAGACAATCGACAGAGCATGTCTTAGCTGGTTGAGCATCACACTCAGGGGCCAACAAGACTAACGTCCAGAATCGAAGCGTAATGGGTCTGATCTCAACCAGTGTTTAGCTAATACACACAAATTACCGTTTGACTTTCCCTATTAGTAATCTGTCTCACATGCTGGTAGTTCGTAGACTTGTGAGAATTTAAACCGACCACAGAAATTAACATCAGTGTTTGTTCTACCTTCAGGCCCCATCTGCTAGCCTCAAAGTCTGGTTAAGTTGGTGGAAAATTAGGATAATCCATCTTATTTTTAAATAATAACACTATATTCCTATATTTACACGCATAAAAAGAATCTGAACGCGGAAAGGCGGTGATGGGTGACCATTTTCGCCTAATCAGCCATCACCAGAAAGCCAATCTCAACCTCATGTCTGGAGAGTCTGGGATTTGAATCAAAAACAATTAGCCATTGACGGTTTAGACGAACGCTCTAATATCGAGACAACGGAATATTTTGCTGCCAGATGCAACGAATAATATTAATTTTGGTAGATTTGCTTTCATCGATCAGGTAGCAGGAGGTGTCTGTGTTCATTCAACCAGACGTAAACTCTGACCACTAACTGTGCCCAGAAACAAAACGTGCTCACACACGTGGCGTGCATGATACTGGAACGACATCCATCTTAGGGGTCATAAAACACTTAAACGAACCCAGATTCATCAGTGATTTTCCATCTGCATTTGTCTCAAATGTAGAGAAATATATAATATTAATCACATTTAATAGTCAACATAAAAAAGGAGAACTTTGAAATTGTAATTTTAGTTGTACCTAGCTCAAATGACAGCACATCGTGATTTTTGAATTTACACATGCTTACACCGATCCCTTAGCTGTATGCAAGGTGAGAAATAAACTCGCAGGATCCCATTTACACAACGTTTATGATGGAAATTGCGAAAAAATCAAGTTGCACATCCTACTACTAAATATTGTGTGTTTCTGAGTATTTTAACTTGAAAATTCAGAAAGACGGTTGCAATTAACAGCGAAGACAGGAAAAATATATAAAAGGTGAAAAATTATCAACCTTCTGGTGCAAAACAAACACAGGCCAATTACTTTCCAACATAACGATAGCTCAGGCAGTTTTTGAATTTTATGATTGAAGAGTACTCTTTGAAATATATCTGGGTGAAAAGTAATTCTACATCTAATGAAAGCTTTCTATACAATAGTAATTACTTTTCCAAATATTCTAGAAGTGTAAAAGTGCAGTTCACATTCACCCTGCCAATCCATGTCTATGACGGGCGCATAACAGATGTAGCCTGTTATCTGATCGGAAGAAGACGAACTCATTTGCATGGTCAAATAAGCAGGAGGTTTCTGAAATAAGAAAAATAACCAGGCATAACTGACAACGTCAAGCTTTAAATAGTACGCAAACCGAAGGCTACGGGATTTGGGGGTAACTTACATATAGGAAACGAGTTTTCAACTAAAGGCATAAATGACCCCATTAACGGGCAGCCGAAAATGTGTCCAAATAATTACCTTAATAATAAATAAATAAATAATAATAAATAATTACCTTAATTACCTTTAAATTACCTTAAATTGGGAAGGTTCAAATGCAAGACGCCTCTTACACGCGCATTCAGATTCGAGATAAATGAACACTTTATAAACCATTGCGTGGACAGAGTACATTTGTAATACATGAAATCCCATGAATTTCAACAGAAAATACCTGTTTAGTAAAATTTAACCACGCTGCGTCGCCGAAAGTCAAACAGTAGTAAAGAAAAAATGTTTTTAAAGAGAAAAGCATATTATGGTTTACATATTAATGTAACATAGTTAAGGAATACAATTTTCTACAAAGGTGGAAAATTTAGAAAAACTGAACGATCTGTGTCACTAAGCAAACCTACTTTTTAGATGTGCACAAAGCAGCACAAGTAAAATTACTCTTGAAAGTATCCCTTTAGTTAACGTCTCACAAAAATATCCTTCCACAGTATGGGTAATGTAAAGTATGGCCGTTAGAAAACAGTCAAAATATAGAGTATATATTCCAACGCGGTTAAATGAGAATGCATTGAGATGCATTTTACTAGGGCAGACAGAGTTTTGCTTTAGTGCGCCGGCAGGGACGTCACCGAATTAATATATTTTATGAGCTCACCAGTTGCCAAACCAGTGAGTGACTAATATATTTAAGTAGCGTTGTAAATTGCCTTCATAATCATACCATTTTGCGCATAGTAAGAAAACTTTCCTTTCCTTTCCTTTAACGTGTTTGATTACAACGTGGTTCAGATTGTCATTTGAATAATGGTGAACCCTTTACGATTTTCAGTGGTTTTAATCGACCGCTCATAAATATAAATCCTTTTTTATGTGCTTATAAAGACCTTCACATTAAGATGAATATTGCAAGAATAAGCCGAATTAGCAAGGCATTCCTTTTAATGCAGCTGGCCATTTGGTCATATATTGGAACACATCTAAACCTGAAAAATCATTTTAAATAGAAGTGGACGTCCACAATAAACGTCAACGAAAATAGGCCTAAGGTCAATTAAAAACATTTAATGCTAAGTTTGCTCTTTAAAAAGTGCATAAAGTAGATTGTTTGCTGTCCAATATCTGCGTATATTCTTCTTGCAAGGTTATATAAAGGTAAACATGGGAAGGTAAAACTGGTTTTTCGACTTGCCCGACAAATAGGGAACATAATTTCTATTCAAAATTAACGAGTTCAAATCTGTGTTTCCATTAGAGTGTTTATCGCTACAGTTATTCAATTTAAGACCACGTTATAAGATTGCAAATTCAGAACAGTGTTGCTGAAAACCTGCAAATACTTTGCAAAAAATGTCAATCTTCTTCCCATTTCGTTTCACGATTTCGTATTCGTTCACAATCAACTGTCGACAGAAGTTGTCTGGATAGAGTTAGCATATAGCGTGACCAAAAACGTGACGGCATGACATGGCTTCTCATCCCAGGTGGTCCATACTTGGGATTGAATATGATTGGCTGATGACGGTTAATAAGCCAGAAATGGCCATTCTGGTCTCCCTTGACTTTGTTGGTTCCACTTTATCAACATATGCTACACGTTGCTATGCGACCGCCTGCGAGGGCTCTAAAGTGAGCTGCAGGGCACAATGGAACACACATTTTCCTTATATATATATATTCCCGATCGCAACCGACAAAACAACGAGCCCGTGGCTCAATGGTAGAGCGTTTGACTCAATTACCAAAGGTCGCGGGTTCGAATCCCAGGTGTGCCACACTTGGGATTGGGTATGACTGGCTGATGACGGCTAATAAGCCAGAAATGGCCATTCCGGTCTCCCTTGTCTTTGTTGGTTCTACTAAAAATTATTTGCTTCACGTCGCTATGCGACCGCCTGTGAGGGCACTAATGAGAACTCCAGGGCACAAAGGAACATGCATTTTCCTCAAGCAGATCAGTGAGCCACACACGATCATCATATTCCCTATCACAACCGACAAAACAACGAGCCCGTGGCTCAATGGTAGAGCGTTCGACTCAAATACCAAAGGTCGCGGGTTTGAATCCCAGGTGTGCCAGACATGGGATTGGGTATGACTGGCTGATGACGGCATATAAGCCAGAAATGGCCTTTCTGGTCTCCCTTGTCTGTGTCGGTTCCACATTATCAACATATTCTACATGTCGCTATGCGAGGGCTCTAGTCTGAGTTACCTGATTGGTAAATGCACCTCTACCTAAATTTAATATTCCTGATCGCATCTAGGAATATGTTTTAACAACTTTGGCCTATAAAATGTATATTGCTTGTAATTCTCCTCGTTTGTAGAATGGAACTAACATATTTGACTTAAATGCTCCTTAATTTTGATTCTGATCAGTATCAGTATCAGTAACTGAGGGAGATGTAGGTGAGTCACCTTTGAATTCCCTATTTGTACATGCGAGTTGTGGTATCAAAAAAATAGTATCTCGATATGTTGGCGAGGCCAACATAGTGGAACATAGTTGAAAAAGAGCAGACAGTGAAAAAAACTCCTGGTGATATTTAGGAGAAAAAAACTGTCGCCCTTGGGAGGGGGTCCTTAAACATAATGTCTAGGACACTTGGCTAAATAACTCACACTGATCAAATTCTGCAATTATTTGTCTGGTTATTCAATGGATTCCATATACAATTTCAAGAGAAAATGGGATGGCTTCCTCTAAATGTTGACCTTCGTAAATCATCTATTCGAAATCCTTGGATTGGGTAACCCGGTAGGCATGTGTAAATGGGCAAACGTAACCGGGTTTATAGCTGTATCAATATGGCATGGTCGAAACATATGTCTCCTTATTTTCGCTCCTTCCTGTCAGATAAATGGAGATTCTCACGCCTCGCATTGGCACTACAGGTCTTACTGGTGTTATTTTCGCGCTAAGTTTGCTAACCTGATTAACTTATTTAAATGTAGCAGCTCTTGCAGGTACGATGCTTACAGTTCCACAGCCCAAGGCAGAAATCTCCGGCCTGTTCTCAATGACGATTCTTTTTCCATGCGAAAAGAGCACTTACTATTTCAACGCTACTTGCCGACCAAATGCTCTACATTTGCGAAGAAAGCGCACTGAACTCTTTCCGAATAGTTCACGCAAGTTCCGTTACCAATTGGTCGACCGAGCTGATAAGTGTTTAAAAATCCCAACCGAATTGAGTAGATCCGAACAGAAGGGGCGCCTGCTGTTGGGAGTGCAGTGGACCAAAGTCGCGAGTCCTTATTTTGGTTGAGTTAAGTGACACAGCTTTACATTCTGTGTGGACAAGTAGGGTAACCACGACTAGGTTGCTACCATCCAACCAAGAGTTATTAGCTGATCGCATAAAAAGTTAACTCAAATTCTGAAATGCGTTTTTAGATAAGGAAAAATTACCTGAGTGGGATTGTAATCTGCATATATTTCAGATACATCAGGGAGCCGCAATGTGTTCATTCGGTTGCCTGCAAAAACCGCAACCGGTAAAAATGACAAATTAATTTGTTACATTTTTTCTAGAAATTATCAGTGCCTTTATAAACATAAGTTTTTTGTAGGAATTAATATGAGTATATACTCTTTCTCCTACTTCATTTATTTTAAATTGCCTCTTTTTCGAGCTGCACATTCAGTGTGAACTTTTTCAATTGTAAGCCCCAGCTGACGTCACATTTACGTTTAGCGTTTTAAGTCCATAAACTGTGTGCCATCCGTATAAGTAAGAGTATCCATTCCTCTTTTTCCTAACGAAGGTACCATAAGTGCTTATAAAATATTACTATTAATATGGGCTATCTCCTATATCAGAAGGCGCATTACTAAATGCACAGGGAAAATCTCACATTTATAAAATTCTTGACCAAAATATTGCACTTCTTTAAGTAAATAATTTTAACAAAAGTGACTGGCTATCAAATGAGTAAAAAGTATTTTTTTAATACCATTTTCCAAAAAATATAGTTAAATTTATAGGAAAATATTATTTTTAATATAACAATGCATTCTACTTAAGTCGCTATTTTTGTAATTCACGGCTATATTTTCAGGTGGCCAAAAGAGGTGGATTCAGAAGTCAGCGTATTACAGGAGTGTGTTGCAAGAAAATCAATATTCCAACCCTTTTTAAGCAATTTTTCCTGATACGGTAACATTTCCTGAGGTCAGTCACTTACACTAGCACACCATATTGCCGGCACAACTGTACGCATTATTTTCAGCTTTGAAAGTTAAACATAATAACAGCGCGATTTCAGGCCACTATGAAACTTACTTCGGATATTGCCTTGTAACATTTAAAATGATAAGGTAAGGAATTACCAATTCTAGAAAGTGCTGTACTCATTTTTTATTGATTGCAACACAGTAAACGAAAACTTAAACCGGATCGATCGTACTTACGGTGGTTTAGAAAGAGTGAAAGCTTAAAACTTTTAAGCACTGACTCTTTATTTCGTTGCTAAAAAGATTTTTAATTTGCTCGGATATTATAAACTACGGTCTATAAATAGAATCAGAATAAGGCCAAGTTCTGTGAAGCGAAAACCAGCGCAGATTTACAACTGGTGGGCGTGCGTGCAGGGGATTTTTGAAGCTGCATGAAAGTGGTCACCATGTATGCACTAAATTCCTATGTTTATCTTAATTAAAATTTCTTGGCTTCGTGCCAGAATATTCTGAAAAAATGTGAGCGAATCCTTGCTAAACTCATACAAGAATCTGCCATGAAATATCCGCTGGAACTGAACGCAACTGCGAGTCATCTATGATTTGCTTATATTCCCTTTGAATAAGCAAACCAACGCTAGGCAGACAGAGTGACTTCAAATTCAACTACCTATGACAGTACTGACAGGCTGAGGTGAACGCCTTTCTGGGCAGAGCGACGCCTTCTCACCACATGAAACTACTTGCATCAATTATGGTTTTCGTTGGAAGACGATTCACCGATCGTTTCTGGGACCTACTCGTCCCGTTCTGTCTTGAGCTAACTCTGGAGCCCCACCAGCAACCACACAGTGGCTTTGTATTATAGGCCGAAGAAAAGGTCAGACAAGGGCCAGGGAGACCGGAGTAACCAGTTCTGGCTTATCAACCATCAGTCAGCCATGGCCCAACCACAGGTGTTTTGTCTTGGACTTGTAATCAACAGATCACGGATTCGATCCTCGGGTGGCACCGCCCCTGGGGGTGGATATGACTGACTGATGATGGTTAGTAATCCAGAAATGACCATTCCAGTCTCAATGATCTTTGTTGGTAATTTGTTTCGGTCGATGATGATATTTGCGCTATCGTGCATAAATGGAGTCAGATTCTTTTTAAATTTTGCTGTCCCATAGCAACGTAAGTTAGGCAAACGACTCTGAAAGTGTTTGACAAATATTTTGTTCAGCAAAATGCAACCGGATGTCCTATAATTTGGTCATTCCTCACGGTCCTGAAAAAAAAAACAACAGAAATCAAAATAACGTTTGACTTCACAAATTGGGAATATGCTTTCCTGTAGCATGTAGCTTTCAAGTGAATAGCATTTAGAATGGAGAAAAACAGTTTTAATACCTGGAAGAAGGAACGAAGCAGATGGAGTTAACCCCGATTTACAAGGTTTTTTGGACCTACGACAAGTCGACAATAGCTAGGGCTTCAATGACAGGTGTTCTGCGCTCTAAGCCACAGAACACAATAATTAATGACGAACTATTACTCAATTTATTGCATTTTATTCAAAACTAGCTATTTTGTTACACAAAGCGTTTTTGCCGTACATATTTGCTTTCCTAAGTTCACATGTGTAGTAAAACATTTAACACAAATATAAACATTGGAACCTTAAGGGACTTGACATTCATGATTTCCTCAATGATACGTTGTCTTACTTGTATAAATGACAGTAAAGGAAAGTTATGCAAATATATTCCTTTCACGATAAAAATATCTGAAGGGCAATTTGGAACGAAGTTGCAATTGAAAAAGTATGAAGAATCACATCAGATGACCAATTTGCAACATGATTAACAGTATAAATCAGTTTAACACTGAAACATAAAAAAGAAAATCTAAACAGATTTGGTGCAGCATTGGATTTTTGCTTCATTTACGGCGTTCTGAATAGCTCTCAATTTGAAAATTCTTCCGTTTAATTGCCGTTTCCAAAATCTACCTTGGCAACTCAACTTAAAAATTAAACATTCTGTTGGAAAGAAAGGAAACAATAAAGGTTATTTATAAAATAACTGAAGGAAAATAAAGATTGTTTGCCGTGAAATATCAGGAGCTCACTCTAGGACTGTCTGAGATTAAACCTCAAATGTTATGGATCGGTATCCTTTTACATCTATGAAGCGGTCCTTTCCGAATACAATGCACTTAAACTAACAAATACATGTTTGTAGGACCAACCTCCCCCGTAGAACATGCCAAGTCTCCTGGAAATATGGCTCAGGACATCCAGAGATGGTTTGGGTCTATATATGCATCCAAGGCATCGAGATGTACCTCAGCGTCATTTAAAAGTCACTTTAAACAACCTACTGTCCACACGCAAGACCCCTTTCACAATCACTGTTGGCAATAAAATCGGCCCAGTAACCACAGTTTCATCTGTCCTGACTATCGAGGTACATTTAAATCACATAGTGGCCTTATTGACCACATGAAACTCCGTAACGCTGAGATCAGTGAACCGAGGTCATGGGTCTTGATAAACATCCGACATTCAAGGGTACGCTTATGAGACAAAGAGAGAGAAACGCTTTATTTTTAAAGTAAAATTCCAAAAATATCAGTGAAAAATGTCCTCCATGCACCGTAAGTTATTTTGGGCACACAAACCACACGATATCGCAAGACCACAAATGAATGGACGAAGAATGCATATATTGACATCATGAAAAATCGTCCTTGATTGCGTCTCCAAATATCAACCGATTTAGACTTCTTTGAAGACGCTGCCAGCATCGTGCGCGGATGACCTCATTTTTGTTGTCCGAATAAACAAAAAGGGTTAAAATTCGGTATATAATGGGTGAAATAGGCCAACTGGCGTACATATACTAGGATTCACATGCGAATGGAGAGCAGAAAAGATGGCTGCTCAATTTCAAAAGCCCACCAATTGGCACCTACGTACGAGCATATCTATAACAAATTAAGCGCATATCTTCTCTCTGTATTGCTGATACAGCCGAAATTGGAGTTCCACTTAGCCACCTGCAATTATATCCTCGGAAAAGCCTGCCCTCTGAGAGGCAAATCCTTTTTAGTAAAAATCAACGAACCACTGATAAGGTATGTTCAGCCATAATGATTACAAACAAGTCTCGGGCAACCAAGATCAGCCTTGATATCACCTTCATGGGTCTCGTCAAAGACTTCTACATTGCAAATGGGAGACGGTTCCTTAAAGCCAGCGGGGTAGGGGGATTTACGATAGTCTGGTGTGTCTAAAGGCGGATAACCGATGCAAAAACGACCAATGAATGGCAACTCCTGGCCGTTGGACTCAATTCTATTCATTCTCCTTTTATCTTTGGTCCTAATGAACGCAAATTTAACGGAACGATTTGCTGTCAGCGTACACCGTTGGACAGATGTGAAATTGTTAAACCGTAACCGTAAAAAGGAGGCAAATGACCAGGATATATGAGTCTGGCAAGTGAACCAGACATGAAACAGGCCAGGAATATATCAACCTGAGGATGCCTCCTCATACGAAAAGCTATAAACACAAAAACACAGCGAAGCTAGAGTTTTCGTAAGAGACCCTGCAAATGTGATGTGGGGTGTGGCTAACGGACAAGGATTTATAAGCCACAAATGATAACTTCGATTTCCACCGCATTTTTGGGTTTTTTACTCTGCATTATTAATAATCTCAAGGCAACCCCAGAGCACAGTTGTAGAACATAAAAAGATGCCACGTTCTGGAGATTTGCTGGCAAGGACTCATATAATACCGTTTTTTGACACCAGAGTCGACCGTTAAGACTTGCCAGACCATGCCAGCTGTCTTCATGAGCACCATTCAGGCCGATGCAGCAACGTAAATCTCAACAAGATTGCTTATTTTATTTGTTGAATTGGTTGAGTGAATTCTTGGGAGCATAAAAGGCTGCAGGATATTGCAGTTTTTTAGTCATCAGTCTGGCGCAGAATGATTGCGAAATACTCAGGCTATTTCACCCAGTTTACAAGTTGTTATCGTGCATGTTACTTCTCATTTATCTAAAAACACGACACTGCGATTTACAGGGTGCTAAATATCAACCGTGTGCTAAATAAGGAAAAATAGTGTAAAATAATCTGCCAACAGAAAAAAATGACAGTATAATTGCCCAAATGTTGCGTGCCACTGGCACTTACTATCAGGCCAGCAATCATTGTATGAATGACACCAGACTACTGACACGAATGTTCTTCTAAGAACTGTTACCGCATCTGCAGGACAACTTAACCAGTTGCTATTTTTTTGACAACTCAAAATGCGGGCTGATTTGCTTACCACATCCCAACTTAAATAGTTTCTTCGCTGACGTTCAACACCCTAAACTACGTTGATATTAACGGACAACATATATGGTCTGCCATGCTTAAATTTAACGATGAGCATGCGTGTTGGTGGGACTGATATGGAAAGAAGACATTTCTCAGTGCAAACAAACTTAACTTCTTATGACATGTGTCTATGAGTATAATGCATTTGGGTGATATGCAAACACACATGTCGACAGTTTAACTGTCCCACGGAGTGTCCGTAGGACGTTGAATTATACGTGAATTACTTCATAGAAAGGTGCACTTGCGCAGTACCATCTGCACCACCTCATTTCTAACCCACTTGGCTCTGATGGAATTATCACGTCAAAACGACCATAAGTGGGCACAAGCACCATGGACAACAAAGCTTTACAGCCTGTCTTCGCGCACCACGCATGACCAGGTCACCACTACACGTAATGGACACCTGTTTTGCGACAGGAAGCTCAAAGGCATGAGAGTGCCAGGAAAGCCACATTAGAGAAGGATCCGTTATAAACTATGAGCCATCCACTCATTTCAAAAACATTCCATGACCTTTGCAGTAACGACCCTCAGTAAATTGAGAAATTCAGGCACGTGCAAGGAGTGCACTGGCACGACCTTGAAATGGATTCCCCCAGTATCAACCTCAATTTGTCCGCCCTTTTTTATACACCTGTAGACAGTCCGAACCGGTCGATTCGCCGGCAATGGAATGGGACGCAACGAATGATGTGGCAAGAAGACCAACCTCCGGGTTTGCCACTCATGCATAGACTCGAGTGGACTCTGTGTGCTCTGATGAACGCACGCCGATCCCAGCTTTGGTTGTGCAAAACAGTGGAGGATCATTCAAAAATACTTGCATTTACAGGATGTCCGAAATTCGCAAACTTACTTCGATTGCCGATATGTGAATAATATATTCAAAGTTTAGCCGATGCAATCAATAATGGCTGTGAGTTTATGCTGCGCCTCCTACCCCAAATGGGCATTATGAGTTAATATTCTACCATGACGGTGTCTTGCAATACAGGGTTCTTAGACAAAGGCGATTCACAGAATGTTCACTTCAGTCAGCAACGTTGAACATTTAGGGGTATGTTAAGAGAATAAATTCTACGCTAGAAGTCTGGCAACGTTCGCTGTAGTGAGAATACGAAGGCTTTTACCCCATAAAATGTGTCCTGACGTTTGTAATCACAAGCGTTTTCGTTATCAGCTTAAATATTGAGCTTTAACATTAAAAATAGGGGTTGAATAGACACCGAATACGTCTGCAGATTATATTATAGTTCAATCATACATTACATTTTAAGAATAATATGACTCTTTATTTGTGTGAGCATTTTTTGTGACCTCCTGCCATAACCTATACATTGAAGGGGGTTTAGGAAGTATGTTTGACAACCATCATTATGAGAAAAGTAACTGGTTATTTGTCAAAGTCGCCCAGACTAACATCCTGGCAAACACATCCATCCATTAAGATGATATCCGAACGGGTCAAAAGACACCCGAGGGAACAGAAAACACCACTGGCGCACAAAGGAACGAAAATCGGCTTGTACACTGCATTGAATATCTGAATACTACCGAATCCATCTACATGTACCCATGCGTGGCAGTCATGGCATGAAACCTTGAAGTCGAACTGGCAAGTTGACCTCAGCGCTTATCCAACGATGCAAATATTCCCGATGGAAACCGGTAGGAAAAAGAGCCAAAAGATCTATGGTTAGATTTGTGGAGTTACAATCAATGGTTTTTCGGGTTTCAGCTTTGGTAGTTTAAAAAGACTAGAAAGCCAGAAATGGCAATTCCAGTCTTGCTTGGTTTTAGAACGAAGATGCGATCACTGGAACAAAGAGGTTTACTGGCCTTGCGTTCTGGATCCCAACTCGAATAGGAATGCCCTTTATGGCCTCCCAAACAGGACCGGGAATAGGAACCAACCCGCCGGTTAAAAATATGTGGTCTTACTGTAATTTCAGGAAGGTTAAATATACCCATGTCTTAATGCTATCACTGACCCTAGCATACAAATAAACTGCCATCTTCATCTTTACTCTTGCTCTACCCTTAACCTAGTTCAAACCCTAACCCTCAACTTAATCATAAACATAATTTCGCCGGAATTGGGCGCAAAGCCATATGTATTGTGGGCGGGGCGTTGTCAATTACCATGTCATATTGAGTCGACTATGAAAGGCATCCTTACCTTAAAATCGAAACCATTATCAAAAAGAGTCAAAGGTAAGAGTAATATGGGCAAAAAAGTGTGCATTTATAACACAGTGTGGGTATTTATAATACATAATGCCCACGCGACCATTTGCGTACTAAAAGTATCATCTCTCGCGATCAGCTTAGCACTCCGCGTCCGAGTCCTTAATGGCACTGAATTCATCATCCATGCCAGACGGTGGCTTGGTAAGTACTCGGCCATTGGGCTCCCTGTGGTTGGGAGTGTTAGTTAACCACGGCTTCCCCACGTGGTTGATTCCCCTGCACAGGCGACTCTATCTCATGATGGGATCGCGTAAAAATCACAAAAACTTCAGGCCAATTAAGTTCTTGTTCCAATGACCTCATATTCTTCTTCTTCTTCTTCTTCTTCTTCTTCTTCTTCTTCAGTGCTTCCTAGAACTCACCTGTTCGCTGCTATTAGCAATTCATTGATTTTGTCAATGATTTGTTTCTGTCTGTTAGTGTACTCTTTTAAACTGAAAATATTTTTTTTGCTGCCAGCAAACATGAATTAATTATTCCTTGTTTATCTTCTTTTCATCAAAAGATGATTGCGTGTCTATTGGCCAAAAAGAGCTCAAAGGAGTATGCACTGCTGAACTAGTTGTAATTTCAGTCTAGATATTTGGTGAAAATATCAAGCTTTGACCAAGTTTTTTAAATCACCAAGTTGCAGTTGAGCGGTGACGGTATGGCACAATCCGTTTCGGTTTTTACCACATAGATCGTTAATACCAACATGAACGCTACCAAGTGAAGGGAAAATAAGAAGTTGTTTCAAATATTTACACTATCAACCTCGAGTTTGGTATAGAAGGAGTAAAATGACGCCAACCTTTCAGCCAAATATTCCAACATTTTCGTAAATTAATTTATACTTCTTATCGCTAGAAAAGAACAGAATAAATGCTAGCAGGTACGTTTGCTGGCCAGCTAAGCATGTAATTTGAAATGCCAATTTAATACCAGAAACTCCACCTACTGACTGCAATAACGTGGACAATCCGAAAATTAATTTTTATCAACAGCCATTGGTGTCTGTTGTGATGCATAATTTCTGAGCGATAAAGAATAGACGAGTTTAGGTATCAGAAGTCAGCAAGCCACAAAAATCTACCCTATCAAAATGAATGACATTTGTATACATCTAGACAACATGCAGCCATCACATGTGAAGGCAGAGAATATAAAATACGTGTGCCACTGTGAGTTATGACAACACACGGACTTGCTTCGATATTTGAGTTATATTCTTTAGGCGGTTTTCACTAGCATATCCCAAAGAACAGTTTATTTTAGTTGGCTAGCTCAGCAATAAGGTGAAGTTTGGTAAAAATAAATCTTTCGAATGTCATATGATCATTTAGTTATTCTCGCAGAAGTGGATGAAGCCGCACTTTACAGAAGCCTTTTACCCATTAGAAGAAAGTTTACTTTTGAAAGGATCGAGATAAAAAGAGATTAATGCACAAAACTAGAGCTTAGGTGAATGTCCGATTCCACAGACCACGAGCCAGAGGACGAGTGGGAAACTTTGTGTTAAAATGACCATATCAAAGGCAACTAGACTTTTAAATTGGACTGGGTTTAAGGGCTGGTGCTTACCATCCAGTTATGTTAAAATAATATTCAGAATGCTGGTAAAAGTAATAATTATACTTGTTAAGACTATTTTCTCACTGTCGCTAACATTTTTGACATTTTCGACCTTTATCAGAGGAAAGACGAGATTAATATATCTGTCAATATACTCGTTTAAACGATTATAAACGTTTATATTTTTATTTAGGTTTTAATTTACGTCAATGGCCTATCAGCGACGTTTTCTTCTTCTTCTTTTTATATTCCGACATCGTTTCCAAACTTTCAGTGCAGATGGTGAAACACAGTCTGTTCTCTGTTTTCAACAGTCAAAATTGTTAGTGTCAGCATATACACCAGCAAATGGCGCGAAGCAGTGAGTTTACTTCAAATAGCTACACCATAAACTTTTCATTTTGCACACAGTGAGACAACTTACACTTAGATTTCAGCTAATTATCCTAGAAAGTTCTTCAAGTAATTTCAACACCAATCGCTAGAAAATAAGGACCAAATGCTGACAGAAATGTTTGCATGACAGTTAACTGTGCAACGTGAAATGCTCATCTCTAAACGAAAAACAGATTTTTTGAGTACACAAAAGTAGACTATCTAAAAAGGTCTGCTACTCAGCAGTCATTTTTGTCTGTTAAAACTCTTCATTTCTGAGCAGCAAAGAAAAGGCAACTTTAATAAAGTAAATTGGCCTAACAACATTAAAAGAAAATGTGGCCATCGTTTTTAAGAATACGTGTGCCAATGCGATTTATGAGGAGGTACGAAATTGGCTTTGATAGTTATCTTGAATTCTGTATATGATTTTCGCAAGTGTATCCAGAAGGAGAACGCTTAGATTAACTTCGCGAACTGAACATTCCAGATGCCACTCTCCTGATCCGACACGTGCTATTAGCTCCTGCTGATTCACGCCAAAATCCCAAAGAGCAGCCAAGGTCACTTGCAAGCAGGCCGCTGGAAGCTCAAAATTATATTTCTATCAAGTCAGCCTATCAAGAAATCGCGTCCAGAGTGGACGATATGCACTTAAACTAGTTCATTTCATTCCCTTGCTAGACCAAACTCGTGATTACAGTCATCAGCTGTCTGAGAAAGTAAAGAGGATTTATTTACGCAAAACCAAAAATGCTCGTAATTTGCGGATGTAAGCGAAACTATAGGCTAGCATAGACCTGAAAAACGTGACGGACTTGTTCCGGACAAAATAATCCTTCTGACAAGCTTGACGTTCAGAGTGTGCCACAGATGGAAAAGTGCATTATCGTCAAGTCGTAAGCACTTGCAATGACAGCAGATTACTTTTGTTAAAACCATTAACAAAGCATAATCTCAGCCTAATTAACGTAGTCTATCGCCCTTTCACTTCCAAGAAGACGATTCGAGCACCTCCTTGGTCGCGTCCTCAACATTTACTGTATTCCCCATTACAGATCTTTGAAAATCTTGACTCTTCTAACCGTAAGGAGGGCAGCATAATAGACACCACAAAACAATCCTCGAATTTTCCAGCATTGCCATTATGAGACGGGCAATTTGTCAATGCTGCAGTGACAGCACTATATCAAGCCTGTTTAGAAAAATGTGCCGAAAAAAATTTTCAGTACGGCATTGCGAATGATGTTTCGTTCGTTTACAGACGTACACTTACTGCATAGCAAGGCAAAAAACGTTATGACAAATTACTCTCTTCTACTACAATAAGCCTAACTAACTCCTCGACCAATTATCTTTATGGCGGGAAATGCACTTATCTAACGGCGATTTCTGATTGGATAGTGAAATTTGTTTGCAAAAGGAAGCGGGACCAGTCAAAACCTCCGTTACCTACTATAAATGTTTGCGTGGGCACTTCGGTGAAGAAACCGTTTTTGTGTACAATACCCAAGAACAGAAACAAGATTTTGCTAGAACGGCGGAGGTTTCAGGCCCGGGAAGTCACGCCCCTATGAGAACAGGGATTCTCTGGGCCGTTCCCTCGGATTTGAACATTGTCCTCAGCCTGCTGGTCTCAATTGCCTACAGCAGTTCTGCTACACAGCACATGTCCGCAGTTAACTGTCAAACCCTCGGCGATTCAGTCTGTAGCAAACTCTATGGCAACAGCTTCTGCGACCGCACTAAAGGCGACTGCCGATGTGCAACCAACTATGTCCTTATTTCTGACGGCAACGATAACTCGGCCTGCAATGAGGGTAAGTAGCAGTAGCGGCAGCCTAGCATCTTCGTTTTAACTCCACAATTTTTTATTGCACATTAAGCTAACATAGAGAATAAAAAAGTCTGATGCAAGCCCTAAGGTGATGGGCGAGTACTCAACTTATTAACCAGAAATGTTATTTAGAGTAGTATTGAAAATCGGTTACAGTTTGTTCAAATATCACAGTTTCCTAAAAAGACTATTTAATTGGAGTCCATATTAAGATGATTGCAATTTCTAATGTAATAAGTGAAGTAATCAAATACAGTAGATTGACAACGACGTGTTTTTTAATATTACGAGTCTGGGGTCAGAGAATTGCTGCAACCAAAAGCTGGAAATCATTAGGGACAACGTTGCCACTCTCCTTAACACTAAAATGGTGCCTTTGCACAAACTTCACATCCTGGAAACTAGTTTAGCGAAATTAAAAGATTTCCATGCATAAAAAAAACGAGAGAGCTATTTTTTGGAAGAGTGGTTCAGAAAGTGTTGGCCAGTTGAACAGCTTTGGTGATTGAAAAGTACCTGAATGAGTGACGTGGTCCGAAATGTTTGGTAATCTGGAGTGCACCGAAGCCAAGAAAAAAATGTTTAAGGCTGGAAACACAAGACGCAGTGTCTTGTATACTCCAATGGAATGTGGATTGCTTGCCGTTACAAGTCAGATTTCTGCGTGATAAAGCTCAGCAAAGTGGCACTATCTGTTTGCAATTCAGGATTTGTGAGCTTCCACTTGGTGACGATTTAAGACGTCAGGACCAGACTTCTTTGCATTTTCCTCCTGATATGTGCACAGAGACTTTACTGACAACCAGAAAAATCCATGGAATGTAGATACTGGAAAATAACACGAGACTCCGTGTACTCAGCTCTTCGGAAAGTAAACGAAACAGTTAGAACCAATTTGGGAATCGTCTTTTTCTACAACCGAAACTAGTACACTCTAAACTGAAGAGGGCGAGACGCAAATTGATCTCAGTAAACAGAAACGCATATTATACCTGCGTTTATTAAGAAGGGCTAGATCACAGGCTTTTTCTAAGCATCGCTTGAGTAATTTCATTGAAATGTCCTAAAAGACCTGTCTCGTAGGCTTTGTTTCAATTTAAAATTTTAACTTCTGTAGAAGGTAAAAATCTGAGAATGCAATTAGGCCAGAGATGACAAAGCCTTTCCTGAGATCGCTCTGCAGTTACTGATTAAATGTTTGAATACAAGTCAAAATTTTCGTTTGATATTTCAAAAACTGTCACTCTGGGGGCTGAGTCTAGTTTTATTTTTATTTTACCTCACCAACCATACCATCCTGTTTGGCCAATAAAGACTGTTTTAAAAAATTATCAAATTTGGATGAACGTGTTTTTTATATATGGTTCATGACCACGCAAGCAAGAAAAAGAGGTTGAGGAAGCAGATAAAAAGGAACACGAAGGTTTCTTCACCTTGTATTTTATAGTTACCCTCAAATACATTATTGATGATGGCTATACTTACGGTTAGCGGACACACAAGGACTGCAATATTTAAAGGATGCTCCATATATTTTTAAAGTATTGGTCCCAAATTGAGTGCAGAAGAGCATATTTGGTAGAATGGTTTCCTGGTCCTCACAGCAGAGACAATATTTTCCGAATTTTCATTCCACGTTTTGATCAGTGGCCCTTCGGTTTATTGATGCTGCTGCTGGAAGCAGTTTTTTCCCCACGTGACACAGTGCTCTGTCTGCACCAAGCCTCTTCATTGAATATTGATAGTTTGCCGACAGATGTCAAATTCCCCTAGAATTTTGACAAGTCGGACTATGGGGGGTGCTCGGAGGAAAAAGGGTGTTATGTGCAGAGACACTGCATTCAGGTGTCTCAGCCCAATCGAGAAGTGACTTTGACGTCAATAGGCAATATTGGTGATAAATTGCGACAAAAGACGTGGGTGTGTGACTAAGCAAACATTGTCTCATCCGTGAGTAATGCAGGAACTACAAGCTTAGACAACTACCTGTTTGCATAAAAGCTGTATCTTTTGGATCCTGGAATGGTTGTGGGTTCAGAAATGACGACTGATTTGTTTGCAAACGTGAAACTTCTGGTAATTGCGAAATATTTGTTTTAAAGAAGTGGGTTTCATTATCACTGCGCTAGCTTGAGTTCCTATACCAATGTGAATTATGTTGAGCTGCAAGCAAGATTAAAGTACTTGGTAATTCCCAGTCATGTCAGGTCTGCTAAGCGTAAAGCCAAATCGAACTATGGTCGCCACTTGGAGTAGAACTCGCAACATGACCACATTAGGTAGAAGATCCATTTGTAAGCAGTTACAGGGAAAATTGTTTTTATCTTTGAACGAAGAGTAGGTAGGGAAAGATTCAAAAAAGTATGTGTACCTGTAAACTACGAAGCGTGAAAGCAGAAGGTGATTCTTTAAAGAAATTGCATGTTTTTTATTTTGCGTCGCTTCTTCAATTTGATTCTTACCTGTTGCTTTGAAAATTAGTCATAGTTCTTACAACTTAAGTATTTTCTGTAACGTTATCTCCCTTATTCTGACGAAAAAGTCATTAATTTAATCGATCGTCAGTGACAGACGCACTAAAAATGTAATACATGCGTCTCCAACAGACAATCCTGCTCTCACAGGGGCGTGGATAAGAGTCCGAATGACCATCCTGATCAGTGTTTGTCGATTACAGGCTGACTGCCATTCCATATGGTACATGGCGGCTTTTATCAATGAGGCAATTACTTGCGTGACAAAAAATTCACAATCTCGATTTGAATCACGTTTGAATGCCTTTTAATATAAAATAACAAAGTGTGAATAGAAAAATAAGAAATATCCCAAATTTTGAAAGATATAAAATTTGGAGAGTAAAATGGCTGACTATCTCTAGTTTCACAGCCCTTCTAACTGATGCTTGGACAACGCAGCACTTATAGACGCGTATCATAAAACAGTCAATGAAAAAAGTTTAGAATATGTCATAAAACAGGTGAAGTGACCTTGGCGGGATCGGAAGTTGCCACAGAAAGCGTTAAACTTTTATACAACCAACAGTCTATAGGGCTTCGGTTTGTATCTCTTGAATCAAGGGTATGCATATGCGTATTTGTTCAAAGGTTTCATCTATACTTTAATATTAAATAAAGTCCTATAAATCTTGTAGGTTTTTAAATAATTTTCCAAAAACAATCTACTTGGTCTGCCAGTCTAGATGCAAGCAGTTTGAGAGGTAAGCTTAGCCCAAATGTAAAAAGCAAGAACCCCTGTTTGGAGCCTTATGACTCAGGTGATTAAAGCGCAGTGAGCAGTGCCTCGTACGTCACCGAAGGAATCACAGCAAAACAACACGATTTTAAAAGCTGGGTCTGTTGCCTCGTTTAGCCAACTCCAAAATTTAACTATTATATTAAGAAAAACTACCAACGTATTTTAAGACATTTTATCGTTTTTATAGAAGTCAGATTCAGCTTCCTTACAGATGGATAAAAATCAAATTATCTGAATTTACAATACAACACTTACTAAACGAAATACTAAAGCACATAGACTTGCGTAAAATTGCGTAAGGAAACACCAAAACTTTGAAAGATTTATGTCTATAGACACGCTATTGCAGTACTTAACAACCTTTTTTTAAATTTTGAGCGTCTTCTACCCTGAAGGGAATACGTTTTAGCTTTAACCATATGTTTCTGATGAAACCATAAAGTTACGTGTTGCCAAATCGTGATTATGCAGCGAGATGACATATAAACTACACGAACGGTCAAAGTAGCATTTTCATCCAACCACCTAAATTGATAAGGCAAATGTATCAGACCTTTATGCTTATCTAGCTTCTGGCCCATCTAAGGTTGAACGTTTCCATCGCCTAGTTCGACTGTGGAGAGGAGGTTTAGTTAAGTACGACACAACCTTGTTCGTTAAATCGTTCATGCAACTTGCACGCGGAAAGCTGCGACAGAATCTTTCCCCACGCAGAGTAGGGTTTGGTGAATTAATTTCTCCGAAGCAGAAAAGCTGTATCACGCAGCGACAGTAGATAAACGATACTTTTTCTTAACGTCTACTCAGTCAAAATGTAATGGATTATCCCATTTTACCTTTAACTATCGCTTTAGTATTCAGGTTAATAAAGATTTATTTTTCAGAATTTTGTTGTCTGACGTCCATTAACTAGGATATAGAGCGCTGTTCTATTACCTTTCTCTGCTGCCGTGGCAAATAAAAGTGAGCTCAGGAAAATATACTGTTAAGCAAGAGTTATGATTTCAATAACTTTAATTTAAATAGCGTTAAATAAAGTGAAGGGATTCTCCTGGATTCGGTTGAAGCCAACTTCACCTGTCAAACATGAAGTTAAGCAAATGACTTTTATATATGGCAGTCGAAAATTTGTAGATATTTGTGTCTAAATGTTTTAAAGGACCTAAAACGCTAAGGT
Organism: Schistocephalus solidus; assembly: GCA_017591395.1. NCBI lineage: Eukaryota > Metazoa > Platyhelminthes > Cestoda > Diphyllobothriidea > Diphyllobothriidae > Schistocephalus > Schistocephalus solidus. The sequence goes on from WEDG01003855.1 coordinate 45,605, forward strand.
ATAGTTTTCTTAAAGTATTTACCCACTCGTTAGTGGACAACGAACAGTTATTGCCTATAGAAAAGCTTACATAAGTAACTTACTAAATCAATTGTTTTTTTAAAAATTTAATTAAAAGATTAAATTTAAAGTCTAAATACTCTCTTGCATGCAGCTAAAGTGACAGCAGTTGGGGAGCACACAATTCGCTTCATTAATAGGCCCAAATCGTCGATTTGTACACGTGATAATGTTTTTTAAGCTACTTTTCCTAAAAAGAATTAGCAGATTATTTTTGCAGATTTTAATAACTCATTTGACGCACTTGTGAAAAACTCGGCGGCCTCGATAGGTTTCGAACCCATGGCAGCAAGAAGAAGACTTTAGTTCAACCAACGCCCTAGCCAACTGAGCTAAAAAGCCCTAATGAGAGCAATGAGTTTAATTTAAATTGAGTCGTAAGCTTTGGGAAGTCAACTTACTGTATCAGAATTGGTGGATTTCATACGTTAAAGTAGGCTGGGCGGGTAACTTGACCCAAGTGTGATATAACTCACAGCTGCAGGTGGGGCCTTAACAGGGGAAATGGGAAATTTATACAGGATCATATAACGATACACTGGCTTTTTGAATGTCAACATGTTGTCAAAACCAATTTTTTTGCATATAAGTTCAGAGTAAATGACAGAATTTGACAATCCAGCTCATTTATTTTGTATTTTAATATGTAATTACATAATACAATGGGTATCATTGGTGAGGCTTACCAAATTATAAAAAAGACCCAACAAGTGTCAGGATGTGGATGACAAAAATCGCGAATTTGCGTGAGATCTTAATGACAGAAATAGCGGAAATTAACTACTACTCTTTGCTTACGTTCGTATTTAAGGTTATTGTAGCTAGTTGTATGCGCTTTCAGTTAATAGTAGATCAAATTCCTTTGGGTCCCTTAAAAGAACTTAATTAATTTTAAAACGTCCCTTCTGGTTTCTTCTTTCACCAAAGGAAATATTTTCAACAATGGAAGCATTCATTTGTTCCCCGGGCAGGGCAGTAGAATAAGAATGCAGCCCTCTTAGACAGTAGGCCTTTCGCCATATGTATATTTTTCCGTGTCTTACCTTAATCTTATATCTAACAATAAGCACAACCCTAGTCAAAATTTCATCATAATTAAGCGCAAAGCCAAATAGACCCTTTGGGTTTCAAATAAGCCTTTGACACACAATATCTAAGAGTTATTCCCTGTCCCGTCCTAAAATATTTAAACGGATACTTCAGTAGCCGTTTCATGTGTCTTAAAACTGCAACAAGGTACAATGGTTAAAAAAAATATTTACAAATTGAGCATCATTTGTGTTGCTTTAGCAAGCCCGTTATTGATAAGATTTTGGTTGAAACACTAATCGCATTAAATGTAAAGTTTTTAGGCAAAATGCAGGTATAAAACCTTGCTTACGTCCATGTACTTAGTCTGAAAGACAGAGGGATAAAAAAGGTGTTAGAAGCTCACCACCCAACAGAATATTAAGTTTCACAAGCACTGTGAACCCTGAAGAAAATCGCTTGCGTACTTCAAACCACACTGACTAAAATTAAAGATACTACATTTGTTTTAATCCTTAAGTGACAGTAGCCTTTCCATAAATTTAGATTGAATCAACTACATTTATTTAACTTTAAACCATACATCGGAGTCAGCTGGATTCATATAACTTGATTGTTCAATGAAGCTAATTTGAGGTATGCAGATGAATCGTTCGTTCCCCCTGAAACTGTTAAAACTGAGCTGTTTTATTTTTTGCTATTTATGTTTTGGCCGTAAGTATCATTAGTTTTACAAGTTAGGTAGAACGAACACACTGTAAACTAAGCCGAGTGCCCTTTTGTATGTATGTGTTATCTATAGAGTTCTTCAATGTATTAAAAACGCTCAGTGCTAGTATAAATTGACCTTTAGGATGAGTTCATCTCAATACCTTGCTTAACTGATAAAAATAAAAAGTTCTACGCTACTGAGTAAGCTTCAAAAAAGGCATAATTTTCGTTTTTACTTTTATAAAAGTATTTTAGATAAACTAAATATTACATCAAATTTCAACCAGAAGATTAAGTGGGCTGGAAATGTCTGCGAAAATGAATTTAAAAATTATAATTTATTCAAAATTCTATTGCGTATAGGAGACCGAAGTACCAGCATAAGCATATCAATTGAAACTGAGTGGTTCAAAGCATAATGCCAACTGAACAATCTTAAAAAGCCTTGGTGCTGACAACTTACAACTTTTTTATATTTCCCGCGATAAAAACTATTTGATTGCCATTTTCAAGTTTGCTGCTCTAATGCAAATTTTATTATCTTTCAGGCTGAACATACCTTCATTAAGATTTGCATCGAGAAATTAATTTCACTGAAAATTTGCATATGCCTCAAATTTCTTACCGTATTTTGTTTATAATACAAAGTAAATGCTGTAAAGGATGAAGCATTGCCACGTGGAATAGATTGTTTTAATTTTCTCCTGCCGTCTTCAACATATTAGTTTTTTTTTAAAAAAAAATATAACTCTATTAGCCATTGTTTCTGCTCTCACATTTGTTGAGGCTTAGATCACCCTTGCGCATGAAATTGCAAATTTATTGGACTAGGAGTTATAGTTATCTTGACAGTGTAGGTTAAACGCATTTTGTGTATTAACGGAACAACTAATGTGGCGTAATGACCATGTTCTGTAAGTCCTTTCTGAGTTATCTGAGACATTCTTTCCATGTTAGCTTGTATTTACGAGCTTAAAAAATATAAATCGGTTGAAACCTTTGGGGTACTCGATAGACCATGAGCATTCCTTTCGAGCATTTGGAGATGTATACCATAAGTATCCCTTCCAGTAGAATCAATTAAGATCAATTTCTACAGTCTTTAAGAAATAAAAATTTTCACATAACTGTTAAATATAAAATGCAAATGCCTGTGAGCTTGTTTACAAAAAAGTGAGAATCCTACGTATATGGAAGGTATGAAATCAGGCATACATTTGTCATATAAAGTATGGGAATGATATCATCTTTTCAGAGCAGACAAAGCTTTATGGACATGTGCTTGTTCATTAATGATGCTATAAGCTATATGCATATATAAACTACTACAGCTCAACATTTCTCAAACAATCCTTAATTCCTTTGCATTATGTGTGATTTATGAAAAAGTTTAGGCAAGTGAGGATTTAGAAATAGTTAATTGGTTTCAGTGAAATTAAACTCTTGGAAAAGGTGAGGTAAGGTAGTAAATTTGTTACCCATGTGAAGAAAAATACAATGGTGACGATAAAATCCACATAAAGATGCAGTATCCAAATCTTTGTTATTTTAACCCAAATGATTTTTTACTTAAAGTAAAAATAAATCAATCACATTCTCTTTCGTAAAAAGTCTGCATTTTCTGTCATGGTAACTAAAAGAGAATAGGTTTTGCAAGAGGACAGAAAAATTTCACCAAACCTTCTAGAACGCGAAGATTTAATGCCCTTTCAGAGCGCGTGAGGTTAGCCAATTTTTAGTTTATTTTAATGCAGTGAATACCAGTTAGATCGATTAAACAATATGCTGTGCCTTAATCTACTATTTCTTCCTGAAGTTGTTTCAGATGAAGTATGTGAAAGAGACAATGAGTGCCGTCAGATAAAGAAGAGCATCTGTCATCCAGGCGTTGGCCTCTGTACTTGTCCTTTTGACTTTCAATTCAACCGGAGCGCTGGAGCTTGCAGTAAGTAAGAATATATAATAACGCATCTATTCATTTATCATAGTATTATATACTTTTGCTATAATGTGAGCTGTCAGAGCCGAGCTTGAGCATTCAGATGCCTACAGGCAGCCATCATCAGCCACCGTGAGATTGCAACAGTCAAATATTTGCCGTCAATCAATGAAAGGTGCGTGATGGCCTGCGTTCGCGTCTGGGCCCCTCGGGCCTAATACATGTTAGCAGGGGATATAACAACCTGTCAGTTGATAGCGTTGATGCCAGACAGCCAGGCATCCAGCTGTGTCAGCCCGTATTATTGTGGGCTCACGCCCTTATCCAAGTGTTTGTGAATTTACATTCATATTCTGACTGCAAGAGGTTGGTAGCGACTAGAGACTTTGCTCAATTATTCACAACGGGAGTTGACGGCCGGTCTGGTCTATATATTGGCGAGCACAGTCACGACACGGGATTTAATAAACATGTCCAGATTGCTCACCTCCGTCTAGTGGGTTTTTCCTTTGCATAATTCTGACACGCATGGTACCTGCCGGAGGATGGGCGACAGCCACACCCAACTCTGCGGCCACACGTTCCGTTTCTTATTTCATAGGGTGTTAAGGAAGTAATGACTCTTATCCGTTTTTTCCTTGAGAGTGCGTGCATAGGCAGCGTTTGTTTGGTTATCCCTTCCTATTGGTCTTGAGAATTTTGCAGTTCAAATACTCGTCCCTACGGCTTTTTTCTTTGGAAAAGCGCTTAAAAACAGCCGCATTCATGCTCTTTTGGGTGGTGGATATGAAAGCAAAGGACATGTGTCACCATTTTATGCAACGTTTGATCATGAGGAAAAATTCAAGGAATGACCTCTCATTCGCACTCTGTTCTCCACTGCCCTGAAAGACTGGGAATCTGTCCTTATCAAATAAAGCAAAAATTTTTTTAAATAAGTGTATTTTTTCTAGTCGTTCCCAGTAAACATAACTTATGAGAAAACATGAATTTGTCCATCTTTTAAGTACGTCAGAGAGGCAAAATGTGAATTTGCATTCTGTTTTAATTTTATAAAATCCTATAAAGGTGAGTACATTTTCAATGTACTGCATAAAAATTGAAAAGTTCCTTATTAACAAACATATATTTTTAACCATAGGCCGAATCGTGGTGCTGCTTGAGACTTGAAAATTACTAATTCCTCAGTGGCACAAAGTAACTTAAGTTTATTCCAATTTCCCGAGTACCCTCTAATGTCACCATTGGTCAGAAAAAAAGGTTTTAAAGAACTAAAATTGAGTATTGCATGCTGTGAGGCACGAAAATACGTTGCTGTTTTCAAACCAACACTGATGTTGTGAGAATGCAGGCTTTCACAACATAAAAATCAGTCTATATTCAAACATAAGAAAACCCCGGTTTGGCAGTCTTTTGAAAGCCAGCCCCTTCAGCATATGTTTTGTTTCTGATGGATATTTTTTCCTGTGTACTACTTTACTAGTGTAAGGCATATTGTCGTGTGAACTATTGCGTTCAAAAATGCTCACATTACATTCCTTATTAGGAGAAAAAGAGTTCGTTCGTCGCGTCCGATGATGACGCCGTGTGAACGCGTAGACGGGCACTTATGCGTGAATTCGCGTAAGCGATGGTGGACATTCAGAGCACCCACCGCACTCTCTATTCTCTCTCTCTCTATCCCACCTGAGTCCAGCATCAAGAAAAGGTCAATGAAACCGCAGGCAAAACGGTAAACAAGGCCAATCAGTTCACTTACGCGAGTCATCTCGATCTAACCCAGGGAAAATACATATGGTTTTCAGAATAGCAGGAAATATGTGGCTTGTATTCAAACCGAGTTGGAGGCAACAGGCAGAAGGAGACAATGCAGCCTGAAACCGTCTGGAACACAACCTGGGGTTGAAAATGACAGGCCGATGACGGCTAATAAGCCAAGAATGACCATTGGTGTCATCCTTGTCTTTGTCGGTCATGTTATTCTGCCTATAGCTTAAGCTACAAAGCAGCTGCTGGCGGGGCTCGAGAGTGAGCAAAAAGGCACAACGGGATGACTGGATCCTGTAACCGCTTGATGTGCACCTATTTACCGTAGTTAATAATAGTAGAGGATTTTGCCCGATTTGAATGATTCATTTGATCCATTTGTGAAAACCTCGACGGCATCGGTGGGATTCGAACCAAAACCAGCATAGGAATGGTTTAATACCACCAATGCTCTAGCCAACTGAACTAATAGGCCCACTGGGAGCCATGAATGTGATTAAACTCATGGCTCCAGGTGGGGCCTCGGAGCCAGTTGGCTAGAGAGTTGGCTGTAATAAAGCCATTTACTTGCTGGCTTGGGTTCGAATCCCACCGAGGCAACCGAAGTTTCCATAAGTGGATAAAAGGAAAAGTTAATATTCCTGATCGAAAATGGCAAGAAAACAAGCTCATGGCGCAATAGGCAGAGCGCTAAACTTTTAACCAAAAGATCGCGAGTTCGAGTCTTGGGCACCACTGTGCCTGGGGTTGGGAATGGTTGGCTGATGGCGACAAATAAGCCATAAATGTATATGTGCCAGTCATCAGCCACAGTGCAATCGCTTGTGGGGCTCGCGAGTGAACTCCAAGGCACAATAGAACGAGCGAGTACTGTAACCGATCGGTGTGCGCCTAGTTACTATTGTTGGTATTCCCAGTCAAAACCAACAAGACAATTAGCTTGGCCATTCTGATCTCCCTAGTATTTGTTGGTTCCATCTCATCAGCATATACCTCAGGTCGCTATGCGACTGCACACACGGGCTCTAACGTGAGCTCTAAGGAACAAAGCAACACACATTTTTCATAGCTAGATTGGTGAAACCCACACTATCGGTATTCATCTTCTCGATAAAAACCGAAAAAACAACGGACCCGTATTTCAATGGTAAATTTTTGCACTCAATGAGTAAAGGTTGTGGTTTAAAATCTCGAGTGATTAACACCTGGGATTGGGTATGACGGGCTGATGATGTCTTTTAAGCCTGAAATGGCAATTACAGTGTCCATTATCTTTGTCGGTTCCACCTCAACAACATAAAACTTAAGTCGCTATGTGACTGCAAATTTTGGGCTCTTAAGTGATCTCCAAATTCCAACGGAACATACGTGTTCCTAACTATATCACTTAAACCCAGACTATAAGTATGATTATATATATATTGAAATATTGGCATCCCAAGAAAATTTATTTAATTAATTTGATGTTCTCTGGTAACACGATAACTTTGTTTGTAAATTTTTGAATCTGGTGTCCCAGTTCGTCTTCAGACAAATGGAAATATAAATAGAAAACTGTTAACCGTTAACAACGCCTAACACAATATGCTATGTTTGGCCAAAGTTGGAGCCCTAGGCAAAAAGAGTTTTAATTTATCGAATTTATAGTGGCTTTTGGCTTCCACTTGACCTTGAGAATTTTTTAATTGACATTCAATTCGATTTGTCTGTTAATGCATGCATCGTCTGTGTGCATTGCCTCCAGGCATTACGGCCCTTCCTTGTTGGGCAGGCGCCAACGCTGTGGGTATCCTCCAATGCGAATAGGTGTCCTGTGTCCAGTGTGTGTATGACTACCTGAGATAAGGGGTCTCGTCTCTTTACCGTTGAATGATGTTCATGGAAATCGATGGAAAGAGATTTCCTGGTTTTACCACAATAGACTGCATCACAACTGGTACACGGTATTTTCTAGACGACTTCTTTTCTGTTAAAATAGCCAACCCTGTCCTTAGGTGAACAAGCATGTTGTGCATAGTTTTCATACTACGCAAATTGTATTTGGTCTTTCTTGAGCTGCCTTTTGACGTGCTCAGATAAATTCTATATATATATATATATATATATAAAGGCACCCCTCTTATGCGAATGACTATAAACGTGTTTCGTTCACAATTAACTGATTGAGCAGTTGAGTGTGTTTACATTTGATGGGAGTTGAATTGAATAATTTTCGATTCGGGCTGCATTACGGTTGCCGAATTTCTACTTGTCCAAGAATGAACTTTCACAAAACTAAGATACTACATATGGCACTTTGTAGGTTTGTACTCCTTTAACGGTATCTGAGAAACAAATAGAAACTCGCAGTTTATAATCATTCAATAAGATGATTACGGAAACAGAATTGCGTTAAAAATTTTATTTTTTATTGTTATTAACCAAATGCATTTACTTTTTTAACTTGTGTTTTTCAAACTCAGTTGCAGACAGCAAATCGCTGGTGAGTACTTACCGCATGGAACCAAAACGCCTGGATTTAACTATTTTACCAGACAGCCTAAAACATGGTCTGATGGTGTGTATCATCACTTCTCTCATTGCCTCTAGCATCTTTTGCTGCGTAGTATTTGGCGTTTTCCTAGTCTACCGTCAATGCTCCTCATCCTACATGGGTCTGAGCTCAATTCGTCAGACCGGAAGCGACTGCACCAGCAACAACAAGCACGAAAGCGCCTCACCGGCACTTCTAACGAGCCTCCTAACACCCTGCTATTTGGATCTGAGGCCGGTAGAGGCAACCAACTGCACGCTATTCCATGGGCTAGAGATCAAGAATGACTTTAATCAAGACATCACGCAGAAGGAAGATGAAGGGAGTCGGATGGACATTGCAACTCAGATAATTTAGGCTGATGCTATGTTAAGATTCCAAATTTGTACATACGTAATATTTACAAGTAAACTGTCGAAAAATGCGGACTGTTGACTATTTGATGAACATGGGCTTGCTCTATTGATAGGAGGAAACACAGACGATTGATAATGGTCGTCAACACGGCAGATAGGGTTGACATAGAGCTAAGAGAAACGCACCAGTGACCGTTTAGGTGAACAATGATTAGCTTTCTTACTTTCAAAGGTGCAGGTGATATGCAATATTGCAAAATTATCAAAAAAAGTAAGAAATGAACTTTTGAATATAAGAGGTAACAAAATTTGTAGAAATGCATTTCTCTTGAGCTTACAAGGCTCTAAAAAATAATGGGACTTAAGGTACAATTCAGCCACAAATAACAGTTTTAAATAATTATTTTGATGCCCTATTTTGACTGTCAAGATTCAAGTGCCATAAGTGCAGTCTAATTACAGACAGCAGAAAACGGATTGATTAACGCTAAAGCAGTTACTTTTGTCGCAAAGGATTGATTAATGAATATAAAAATGCATAAGAAAGAGAATGAGACCCTAAATGGCATAAAAGGGTTCACTAGGCCTAGCTGAACACATCCATATTGGAAACGAGAAATTTACCGTTCCTTCCACAATTTTAGGACAGATATTTTAAGGGAAATATTTATATTTCATCTTTGAAGGTTGGTAGCCTAAAAACTTTAAAACACTTGCTAATTATGCGAATAGCCATTCCTAGAAGCACATTTGTTTTGAACTGCCAAGGTCATGAATAAAATGAGATGTTATGAATAATTCACTCCTGGGATAAAGGGTTCATGATGAATGTTGGACATCGGGAATTAAGTGCCGTAAAAACTGTCATCTGTCAGACAGTTTCAAATAACTGACTAAATATGAAACAATAAATTGTCTTGGTACTTAATCAAGACACGCCTTTTTAATTTAATTGTCACTAAATACCGGTACATCAAACCATACGCTGATAGCGTTTATTCTTTTTCTGTTCAATTAATAAAAGCTTCCACAGCCTGAAAAATTGATAAATAGCAACCTTGTTCATTATGAATAGATGACTTACAGAAACAACGCTATAACGGGAGCAATATCATAAGCCTACTCCAAAATTCGAAAAATGATCTTTTATCGCATGGTTTTCAGCCTCTCTGCCTCCCGTTGTCTGAAATTTTAGACAGTACATAGAACTACTGCATTTGCGCACGCAGCATAGTCTCACGAATATTTTCTCTTTTGATCTCACCATACATTGGCGGGACAGAGGCATCCTCTACTGGAAATGGTGGTGTTAAGTGTATCATTCTCCCTGCCGCCGATTCATAAGCATGTGTTTTATCCTGCAAAAGGTTTTACACAGCCTATTATGCGAGGTTGTCATTTGAAATGGCCAAAATGTTACTCCAATTGTGGGCCTCGTAAGTCACAAACGATGGATCCAATTAAAACGAAAACTAGTATTAACGTATTGTTGAGCAGTTAAAACCCCTCTCGGCACAGGTCAAGGACGGGCATTCAAATGATTCGTGAAATTCTCCACGATGTTTTCAGCGGTTACATTTGACAACTAAGGGGAGATACTGTAGGGCAGAAAAAGCTTATAGCGGCTCTGCCTTTTCGTCAATGGTCTTTCCAGTTAGGGCAAGGTAGATGACGCCTTTGAACTCCCTATTAATTTAAATTACATTACAAATTTTAAAAATGTGGACACAAAATGAACGTTGGGCAAGGGTTATTTCGTCATTACTCTACAGGGCATCGAACGAAAATATTATAAAATAATATTACTCAAAAAGATGGAGCAGTAGGTTCGATAACACGTACATTTTTGAATTGGGATAGGTTGGGGAAAATGTGCTAGTTTCTGATGCCATCTTCGTACAGATGGCTATACTGGTAAAGTTTTCGCTTAAAAGTGTCAGCGGATTGGGACATGATTATGTCCGCAGGCAGAGCGTCCCAGGCCGTAATCACTCTGTTGGAGAAGAAGAACCTTCTTACGTCCAGTCTGGATAAACAAAATACGTTTTATTCAAAAAGCTTCCTACTGCATTCTCTCAAATTAACATTGGTGTTTTGTTAGTCCATCTCCACAGTGTCTTGTAGCTATTTTGTGTACGGATTCCATTATATGTGATTCAAACAAAAGTCCTGGGGAGCAAGTTTATTCCCGCATTTTGTGGAAAAATAAATCAGCAATTTGAACAAAATAATTACAGTTCAGTTCAGTTTTATTAAGGGAAATATAGGCAAAGCCTTTGGGCTCCCAATTGATTTCAATGACACATCAAATTAAAAAAGGCCGACATATAATGGACGTCGGACAAAGGGTTATCTCTCCATCACACTACAGGGCATCGAACAAAACAATTATAAAATAATATTACTCCAAAATAGGGAGTAGTATGTTCTTTAACACGAAAATTGTGAATGGGAATAGGTTTCGGGAAATGTGTTAGGTTCTAATGTCGTGATGGTACTTATGGCTGTACTGGTAAAACTTTCGCATAAAAGTGTCAACGGATCGGGACATGATGATGTCCGCAGGCAAAGCATCCCAGGCCTTAATCACTTTGATGGAGAAGAAGAACCTTGTATCCCGTCTTGCCCCAGTCAAACGTAGTTTAATAGGATGTCCTCGCAAAGTAGTGGTAGTGGCCAGCTCAAAGAAGTCACCAGATACAAGGAAACAATTCTGACCCCGCAGCATGCAAAAGGCTTGTATTAGGTCGCCGCGTAGCTGTCTATAGTCCAGAGGAAACAAGTAAAGTCTGGAAAATCGTGTCTTGTAAGGCAGGCAGCTTTGAACTCGAACAAGCTTGGTTGCAAGTCTTTGAAACTCCTCAAGGGTGCTGTGGTCGCTGAAAGCCCACGGAATGTAGGCTTTTATGGCAACTTCCAATTGTGGTCGCACTAACATCCCAAAGACCTTATTAAAGCTCTCTTGGTCGACCTTTGCAAACGCCCGCTGAATTAGATACAAGCTTGAAATTTCGGGTTTCACTACTTGTAAAAAATGTAAATGTGGCTTCAGTGAAGACGTCATCTGAGCCGCTACCTCTGGTAGCCGTGTGTGGTCCAGATAGTACATTCTCTGGTGCATGGAGCTGGTTCAGCCGATTCGCAGAATGGGAGGAGCCAGATCTTCGACCATTCCTCGAGTTGATGCAAGTTTGCCTGTAGATTTGCTTCATCAGCTTCATTGTGAATGACCTTCCAAGGCTTTATGTCGTTAGCAAACATGGCCATGTCACAGTATAAGCCAGTTATGCAGTCATTAATGTATATAAGGAAGAGGATAGGGTCAAAGACGGAATCCTGAAGAACCCCACTCTCAACCGCCACCTCCGCCGATGGTTGATCGCCAAGAGGAACAATCTGTGATCACATAATCAGGAAGATTTCGATCCACTTCAAAAGCTTGCCCTTACCCCAATAGAAATTTAGTTTGCATAAAGGACGCTGTTGAGGCATGCTATTAAAGGCCTTCTTAAATTCTGTGTAAACTGCGTGCACCAAATTTCCTTCATCGAACGCTTACCGATTTTTAAATAAGACATAATCTTCCCATTTCGGCTGCTTAATTTATACAAGATTTAAATATTGCCCACAAACTCTTTGAAGTGTCTTGATGTTTCTGTGTCATGATTTGGTCATAGGAAATACCAAGTTTCAGATAATGATATGCTTACTCCAGCAGTGAATGTATGAAACCATCGGCAAGGGTTGCATACTGTCAGTGCGTTTTAAGCTCAAGACCGAAAAAAATATTGTTTCAGCACTGGCACATTTACAGTTTACGGAATGTTATTAGAAAGGAAATAAAATTTATTCATTTATTTGGACGAGGTTAAAAGGGAAAAAGCCGGTCAAGCCGAATTTCTCGTAAAAATTAAGATCACCCAGTGGTCTAATACGGGCCATCGAAAGAAATCAACTGCAAACACCTAAAAGACTATTGTAATAAGCAACAAAGTCCGAGAACTTGCACATTTATCTTATGGGTCAGTAAATATGCACTAAATGATTAGATCTGTTTTGCAGTTTAAATATAAAGTGCTGGGATTAGAGTTTTGTGACAAAGTAGGAAACTGAGTATAAGAGTCAATGGAACGCATGTGGGTCGGGATCCTTGTAAAACTGTTCCAATCAGGAACAAAGGGTCAGAGGTTTTCTAAATTAATTGTTTGCTACCATTGAAAGTATGATCGTTCAATTTTTAGCCTGCGAATTTCCAAAGTACGTGTTAATAAATCCTCCAATGGTGTACCGAAATCGGGTATAAAATAGAAATTTTAAATTAAACGAGAAACATGTTTGAATGCAGATTTGTGTTATCAAACAAAATATCCCATGCTTATTTTGAGGAATTCCTTTTGTAAAATATGCATGTTGTATTGCCTAGATTTGATTTTACCACTTCAAAAATACGTATATAAAAGTTACTGAATAAAACCTTATTTATAACAATGTAATTGATGAACTCGTTACAGGTATGGTAAACACCAACATTGATGAAATAAAAGGCTGCACTTTTCATTTTGCTAAAAAAGGGACGATGACGTTTAAGTGGTTATTAGTCTTTGACCAGAAACCTTTGCATACCATTAACACGTTGAAGGCTGTATGTTTTACCAAAGATTCCAAAATCAGATCTTGCATCCTGCTAACATAAGACATGTATAATTCTCCATAGCACGCAACTGCAATGTGGCTGGTAGAAAGGATTAAGGAAATGTGAGATAAAATAGCACCACGTAGCCTACGGGACATCTTTGATTTCATCGATTCCATAAGAAATACAAAGCTCAATGGAAAACCGATGTTGTCCTTAGATGTTACATCTTTGTTCACTTATATTCTCCTCACGGAACCTATTAAATATTTGTGTGACGAGCTTGTAAGACAGGATTTTCCGATTGGCATGGCAGTTGGAGGCCTCAAGGAATAGATCTTGCACTGAAATTTAAATGTTCAGTTCCATTTCGATGGCATATTTTACCGTCAGAGCGATGGCGTTGCGACGGGTTCACTCCTTGGACCTCTTCCAGTTGATTTCTTATGGGAAAACTAGACATTAAACCAGCTCTCTCAACTTATAAAGGACCTTTTCTCGTATGCTCGATATGATGACGCTATCTTTACAATAGAAGATGAAAAGCTTGATTTGGACACTCTCCTGGATAAAGTTAATCTGATTCACTTGGCGTTAACTTTTACTTTGGAAAAAGAGAACAGATACTTCCTATCCTTTCTGAACGGCCTACTTAATAGAATGTCTGCTGAAAAATTTCGAAGCAGGGTATTTCGTAAGAAGGCAGGGCAATACACAAACTTCTACTGTTTTATCCTGCTTTGCCTAGTCCGCTGCCTGACCAACCGAGCTAGGAGAATATTACCTCCAGATACGCTGGAAAAAGAACTCGCTCCGATACAGAACGCCCTCCGAGAAAACGGCTTTCCAAAGTAGTTTTATCAGTAAGCATATGAGTAAAGGTCCCCCAAAATAGGATGTGCCAACGGTTGAGTAGGACTTATTTCTCGCATTGCCTTTTCGAGCTGATCTGGCGAGTGAACTTCTACATCGTCGCTTAAACACTGCTATCGCACGCACGTACCAAGCCGCTAAGTTGAGGCTAGTATTCTCAAGCACTCAACTTCTTCGCCTTGAAGGCAAGGATAGACTGCTGTTTCAGACCTCCTTAATGTGCATGGATGCCTTACTTGCTTCTGTGGAGCAGGATATATTGGTCGAACAAACTAGGCACCTATCAAAGAGGATGCGAGAGCACCCATCCTGTTTGGCTAAATCAAGGCACGGTAGAGTTCAGCTCAAGCACAAATGAAGCTCATTTGGTTGACATCGGTCACCGGGTCAACGTCAACCAAGCATTCCGAGTAATCTATAAATTTTAAACTTTTGTAAATCTTACCTCCCTTATATTATTGTAAAGGTCTGATGATGAATATTTGAAAGCGTATACTCGCCAAACTCAACTTCTCAAGAAGGGGAAAGTCGATTAAATTTTATTCATTTCCTTCAACCGTAAATTTAAACACGTTTCCCATGGATGGTGTCCGGTTAAGAGTTTATATAAATATTATATGTTAAATAACCTGGCAACATGGCTTCATGAGGTAATTAAACAAGTGTGGAGAGACGAATTAGGTCCTAATGACTAGGTTTCAGGCATCCTCTTGCCTGTCTTCAAGAAGGGAGAAAAGACAAAGTTTGAGAACTACCGCGGTATAAGTCTTTTGATGTCGCTGCGAAGGTTTTCACTATTTTCCTTCTCAGACGGTTTCATACTGTTCGTGACTCTAGGACGTGGCCCAACCAAGCCGGACTCCGAGCTGGGCGCAAACCAGATATTCACGCTGAGGCACATTCTTGAATTCTGCCCTGGGTTTCCAGCAGCCGATGGCAGTCAGCTTTATTGACTTCGTGGCTGCGTTCTATTCCATCCATCGTGATTGCCTTGGCGAATAATGATACTAATCGGTCTGCCGGCCAAATCATTGCTTTAATCATGACCTACTATCACACCACCACTGCACGATTACTCGTACATAAAAATCTCTCCCATTCCTTCAAAAGCTGATCTAGTGTTCGAGAAATTTGCATTCTGTCGCTCATTCTATTCAACCACGCCGTTGAATGGGTTCTTAGGAGGCTCCTACATGATTCTTACAGTGTGGAATTAGCACCAGGACGCCGTTGGACTGACCAAGACTACGATTAACAAAATCACAAAGCTAGCTTCAAGCTTTGGTGACCTACAAAATCTGTGGTGTTACAAGTGAATGAGATCACGACACTGAAAGTATCAAATTGTTTTTCAACTGCATCCATGACCAGAAGAAAGCACCACTCGGGATTAATGACTGTCAACTTGAAGAAGTAAACAGCTTCAAATACCTCGGGCCTAGGATGAGGTCAAATGGGCACCGTAAGTTTTCCAAACAAACACTGCTCGCCGGGTTTAATCCATCCGTAGAAAGTGCCCACGAACCTGATGCGACATCTCCGTCACCACGAAGATCCGCGTATACCTTGCATCCATCCGGTCACTCCTCCTCAAAGTTTGAGAAAGCTGGAATCTGCGCGTGGAAGATGAGTGAAGACTTGAGTTATTTGACCATCGTTGCCTGAGGTCCATCCTTCAAGTGAAGTAAACCGACTATGTCTCAAAAGAGGAAAACCGCACTCGCTGCTACAATATAGCCAGGATATCTCAGGCCATCCAAGAAAGATGACTGAGGTGGTCGGCGCATGTTCTACGTCACCCGCCTCACGAGATGAGTTCTACTGCTCTCGATTCGGCGCCACTGCCCACTTGGAGGCGTCGAAGAGAAGGTCAACTGAAAACCTGGCTCAAAACGTTTCGGTAAGTCATAGAGGCATTGCTTGGACCTTCGTAATTCGGCATTCATCGAGGGACAAAAAGCATAAGTTGAGCTTTCCTGGTCTGCTGCCGTGAATTATCATGCTTGGACAAGCACAATACGTGACACCATCGAGGCCGGCCAAAGCAGGCATGCTCGCAGACGTAACAAGTACAAGTGCAAAAGCCTCTGTTTCACAAACCCAGCTAAAGTTCACACTGTATTCAAAAGAGTCGAAACACATTAAAGCATACGCAAAGAAAAATGAGTTCAACAATTAAATGTTCAGAACCTCTTTAGGTATACTGGATAGCCTAACTATTTTGTTGAGAACATCAGGAGCTAAGTGAACAGACGAAAGTGAAGGGAACAGCAATTGGTGACCTGGAGGGTCATTCCCTACATTCAAGGAGTATATAAGGCGGATTCGCGACTTACAAATTCCGCTTAGCACACCGAACCACCGTCGTTTGCTGCAACCAAAGGAGAGGCTGCTACTGGCTTTAACGTCAGTAGTTGTGTACAATAGCCGTAACAACAAGAGGCACCGCAATTTTGTTTGGGAAACTGGGCGGAACTTGCAAACCCGTGTACAGGAGCACAAATCGGCAGCTCGAAGACTAGACTAGACCTATGCTGAGACAACTCAAAGATGGAATGGCTACCGCTTGTGGTGTGGTATTCAACAGGCATCACCTAATGCGGGCAGTAAGACTGCCTACTAAAGGGAAGAGAACAAAATCGAGAACCCCAGAGACTGACAACCAAGCAATGAAATGCCAATTCTGGATCTGGACCCTCTTCTTAATCTGGATCTGTTGGATTAACTACAGTTCATACTTTGAGAATATTGAGCTGAGCAAGACCTCTGGAACTTTCAAATAAAAATAAATTTGTTGAGGTGCGCCCGGCATATTTATCAAATAAGATACAGCAAATTTCTCCGAAAAAGACACTACGTGTTACGTATTTCCATTAAAAATAAAGTCAGTTGGTGTAGATTAGGTGATTTTGCAGATTTTTCTATGCAGAAGCCAACACATATTTCCGAATATACCAAAAAGCGCGAAAATGATTATGATCAGTAATGGCTGAAAGTCCACTTTTCGGCTTTGCGTCCAATAGCACAAAACTCTGCCATTTCTGTTAATAGCATTCTCGACCTGTCTTTCCGTTTGTGTCAGCGCCGAGTCACGCTTAAGGTTTCTAATCCTCATTTTTGACCGTTTGTTTCACTCAGTAGCGCTGCTATCCGTAAAGTTTTTTGATGAAGAAGAGTCGGAAACTTGAAAAGTATTTTAACGAAGTTAACACTTAAAGTAAAAATCTGATAGAGTACATGCTTTCCCTTGGATTACTTTCCCCTAACTTCTCAAAAAGCAAAAGTATTTTCAGCACCTGTAAATGGCTCTGAATATGATGGGAGTGAAAGTGCTGACTTCTGTTGTCTGTTATGCCGAAACGCTATATGCAGTATAATTATGACAGGCTTTTACCCTAGCAACTAGTAAAATTGCATTTTTACACTCCGGTAAAATTCCCTGTAGAGAGAGAGTGTCCATAAGAGTTTATGCTCCCTTGTCATCCGACTGCCAATGTGTGAAACAATAATACTGGTTTTTGCATCAAGTCCCCAGTTCCCAGGAAAATGATTAAATGAAAGAAAAAGCGAACTTTTAAGCAAAATGCGCGGCACTTCTAAAAAATGCGAAATTAACCTCAAAAACTTCAGAAAGTAGTTGTAACGGTTGAAATTCAATATGGTTACCATGCGTGTTTTAATGTGTTTCATCCTCTTTTATATTCATCAGTTTCATCTATGACTGTCTCTGAAGTTATGTTTAGGTAAGAATACGAGGCAATAAATCGTCTTTTACTGGGCTGCTTCTTAAATATCACCTTCTCGCTGTGAGAACCAAACGTACAATGTGAGTTCGGTTTCTTTTCTGCAAATATAAGGTATGTAGTCCCACATTAGCAAAGTTTTAGCGGTGCGAAATATTAGCAGATGTTTACTTCACCTGTAAAACTGCGCATTTGCGAAAACGAGGAAATAAGAACAAGCTACATAAATTTAAAGCTACCTAAAAGCAAAAAAATGTTGAAGAAATTGACTACTGTCAGATGACATTCCTATGACTTCTTTGACATTGAAAAATATTATACGAGTGGAAACGTTTACTTCTGCTCTCCATGTTTTGGAGATGTTGGGTAAAGTACGTTGGCAATAAGCTTTCCCCTTCTTCAAGAAAATGAAGCAAGGATTCAGAACTAGGCAAAATAAAATTGACTGAAAGAATGCGAAATAAGTTCAGTACTTCAAGGTTAACAAAACGGAATAAGATTTGGCAGAGTGGAGAATAACAATTCAAGTAAAATAGGAGGCTTAAATCAGCACTCAGAATATCCAAGGTCACAGAATTTCCTAGGAGGTCCCTAAATATGACCCAAGCGTACAATGCTAAATTCTTTTTGTTGCTTTGTCTATCTGAAAAAAATGTTTGAGTCCATCTTTCCCTCATTTTTTAAATTTTCTCTCGATAGTTTTTGTTTTCCAATACCTAGTAAAAAGATTTGATCGACTGTGCACAATCTAAAGCCAAAATAGACATACTGGTAGGATGACCTCAGAATTCACAATTAATTTAGCCATGGAACAGTTTTTTCAATTGACCGCCTCGAAACACGTAGAAAGCACCCCAGTTGCATAAACCTAATCCGTATGTGGCTGTAAACGTGAGAACTGCTATCCTATTGCTTTATTTGTACTTCATTCCAGTGGCCATGTTCCTTGATTAGAAAGTTCAGCTTTGATTTGAGTTATCAAATGAAGCCAAAAATGCCCTAATAATCCTCAAATTTACCTTAAAGTGATAGGAGGGCTTACATTTTGCGTAAGGATGCCTTGTATGGCCGCCTTAACAGGACACGGGGAAAGAGACCACTCACAATACATGTGCGTTTGCGCTAAATTGCAAGAAAATGATGTTTAGGATTAAGGTGAGTGTTATAATTAATTGAAGGGTTAGGTCAAGGTTGAAGTGACGGTCCTGAGTATTTTGAGGATTAAGGCTTTTAGCATGTTAACTATAGGGTTTAGATTAAGGGTAGGCCTACGGTAAAGATTAAGGCAACGATTGAGTTTTATGTTACCGTTAGTGTAAGCGATAAGATACGGGTATATTTAACATTCTTGAAATAAACCGTAAGCGGGTAGAACGGTTCCTATTTCCGTGTCCTGTTTAGATGGCCATACAAAGCATCGCTACCACATTATGTTCTAGCTTACGATCCGCGCATATTCCAATGTTAAACTTGAAAAGTTCAGTCGGCAAACACCTGTTTTCGATAATTCTTCATCGGTCCTGGAGAGGTTTTGTGGATGAACGCTCACCGATCGCCTTGAGGCTCATTCTCAAGCACCGTCAGTGGTCGCACTGTAGCTAGTGGCCTTTAAATGCCTTCTGCTTGGCGAGGTCGGCGCGTGGAGGTCTTTGGGACTGGAAGAGGGAAGGGAGGAGGTAGGGTAGCGATGTTCGGAGGGCAAGTGCGGAGAACTAACATCACTGTCGAGTACGCGGAGTGAACCACTGTCATCAGGTGACAGCATGTGAGCATCACACGACGTCCTTGCTGGCTACGGTTCTAGCAGTTTGAAACTTTAGCATACTATCTCTTCGAAATATAAGCGACTGATTTCAGAAAAATTGACTGGAAAGTAATCTGACCCATAAGTTAGTTTTGAAATGAATGCGAGTCCCAGGTGTTTGCACGAGTTGAACAGGAATCCGATCGAGCACAGCTGCTTTATTATTCTGAACTTTCAAATTCGTGCAGGAGATCATCGTTAGAACTAGCACCAGCTTCGAATAAAAAACAGACGGTTTCAATGATTGACCAGACTTCTTTGGCTGTGAAATAAAAGTCTAGAAGGTAAACTGCCCGTTGCTGGTGGCACAAAATAGACCGGTTTAAATATGTTGAGTTTCAGTTTGAACCCCGGAAAACTATCCTTGCATTGACTTTCCGTATCCAAGGTTAAGGGGAAGTGTCAAAGTTCCACGAACGTTCCAATGTTCCGCGTGAATATTTGATCAGTTAATATAAGTTTTCATCAACCCATAAGCAGACTATCACAATTCCGTAGAAGATGAGTTTTATACATACAAGTACCACCCTGTCAAAGAGTTGAAACGGCCAATGTCGTCTACCAAATCCAGTGCAGTTCCTGTGACGTGAAATACGTTGAGGAAACCTGCAACAGATTGTAGACCCACATGAATGAGCACGCAATAGTGGTGTGAAGACATAATCAACTCTCGCTGCTGGCAGAAAATCACGTAGTTTCTGGACATATCTTCGCTTTTCAAGACGCTGCAGTTCTGGGAAGATGGAGTGACCAAACGGTCATGGAGAGGCTGGAAGCTTGGCACATCACTTCTACCTCTATAAACCGCTGTGAGACTCTACCATCAGCTTATCACGTTCCACAGGCGCAATTCAATAAGCAGGACTGTGGGCGAGGAATCAAACCAGACGCCGTGTTATTTCAACCCCGATGAAGGGAGAGGACGGAAGGGCGCGGACGGGTACCGGACGCGAACTCAGACGAGGAAAACCGATAGTGAACGCAATTTCACGAGACTGCCTACAAGATTTGAACGCAGTTGGATGCCAGCACCCATCCAAAAAAACGAAAATGTCGTGGCTCACCATCCCGGCAACATCCGAGACATAAACAAGAGCGTGGCAACCACTGTTTACACGTTGGTGGACAAGTGCAAACGCGGCAGGACGGTGCGATACACAGAATGCATACAGCAACCTCGCACAATGTGATCAAGAGCAGTGCCGCCTGTCATTCCCACGTCACTATCCCACCCCACGTGAACTAGAAGAGGGAGAAAAGCCTTCACCGTCATGACATCAATCTTTGACTCCGCAGTGCAGCGTAGGCTGATGACCTTGAAATCAGCTAAGTGCCAGATCGACAATACCCAATAAATACCGTGTAACTCAGTGCATCAAGTACATTGGACAACGGAAGTTTGTTTGCTTTCGAAACGTAAGGATAATAAAACCGTCGTTCTTTTGATCATCTTACGTACTTTCGTTTGGTAGGCGAAAACCTATTACCACGAAACTCATTTTTTGTTCACTTTTCCGGCATTTTTCCTGGCCATTGTTTTCACTTTTCCGTTTCCTTCTTCTTTCTATCTCACTCACTGCACGATAACAATTCCCATTGTCAAAATAACTTTCTTATCCATCCGTACGAAGCATCTTATTTTTTCAGTTGAACTACTTCGCCAGAGGCGGCGGAGTGACAAGATGCCAGTGATTTCCGTCTTTTGATGAAAACCAGTGCGACTGAATGTTTGCCAGTAACTACCAATTCTGTTAGAAGGGCAAGGAGGTTGAAGATGTTGAGCTCCACAACGCATCCGGTAGACAACACAGAACTGCTTAATGACAAACGCTTTACTTTTACCTGACCTTAACGAACTGACCTCAGAGTGACATCAGAATTGAGGTTTCCAATAAGAAGATGCCCGAGTCAGAAATATACAGGAGTCAGCTTTGCGCCTTTGACCGTTTTTAAGTTTTGCTAAATATGCATAATTTTGGTGCGTATTCGCGTTGCAGTTTTCTTGCGTTTTTTTGCGTAACTGAGACAACAAACTTGTTTTTATCTTTAGAAAAAATGCGATTTATAGAGGGAGCATTAACAAGGGCTAAATAACAAAAGCATTTTCTCTTCTGTCCTGCCCTGTTCTCCGACTTCTGTTGCTTATTTCATTCGACTAAATTCAAAAAAATATGACTAGGGTGAATCTAGCATTTTAATGGATAGATTTGAAATCGGGTGTCTTTCTAAAAACAACGTTCCTGAACAACCTTGATGACCTTGCTGCATTCATATTCTACGGTTTATAAATGCCTTACAGCATTAATTTTAATTTTATTTCCTTTTTCTTATCTTACTTAATTTACCAATAAATTATGAAAGTAGTGTATACGTGGCATTCACCCTTAGCTAACTTCAGAATCGTAAACTCCTGTGAGTTACGTGGATTCCTCTAGCACAGGCACGAATGGCTCTTGTGCTCGCAGGAGATATTAGAACAATTCGACACGCTGCGCAAGGTAATGAATTCCCATGTGCTACATTTACAATCATTAAAAATGTTTCCGAAACAAATACTTCAGCTTGATTTCGGGACTTCATTTTCAAGTTCATAAGCCTTAATTTATTTTGTTGTACCAAAGATATCAAAATTAATGAGTGACGAAAAAAACGCAGGATACACAACATAGGCATTCACACATTTTCGCTAATTCTGTTTAGAAGATCATCGCGCCCTAACATGCAAAGACTGTTTTGATGACTGAACATAGTTTTGTTGGTGGAAAGAACGACTGAGTGGCCGCTCATAGATTTGCTTGAGTAGACAACAAACATTAAATTTATTTGTTGGCGAACGCTCACCGATTGTTAACGGAATTCGCAAGTTTCGTTCTGCCTTGAGGCTCAAACTCTAATCCAGACAGCATCCGCAACATGACTATTAGTAGTAAAGACAAATCTAAAATGCCGTAAAAGACACGGGAGACTGGAAAAGTAACTTCCAGCTCAAAATTCTTCATCAGTCAGTCATACTCAATCGCAGGTTATGATGCACCTGCAAAAATTTCGTGAGCTTGACGCATTACGGCATTAGTTTTCACTTTATTCCCTCTTTCTTATCTTACTAAATTTACTAATAAATTACGAAATCTTTAATAAAGCAAGCCAAAAATGGACTGCGCAAGAACATGCCAAGTGCCAAATGCTCCTTGTTAATTCAATCCAACAAAAGCGGAATTTATTGCAATTATTTTCGCTTTATGCTCCCTTAAGGATAAAACAAAATTTAAAAACAATTACGGTAAATAATATGACCAAGCACTACAGTAGTGGCTGATGAAACTGCGTAATCATAGCAAAATATTGTGTATTTCAAGAAATGGTTGAAAGAATGCCGGTCATCTACTCCGTTCATTTTCCCGTGAACGAGTTGGGAAAACGCATCCGAAACGATACTCAATAAAAGTTATCTCGTTTTCACTCTTCTTTATTTCTATTATAAGGAAGAAAGTTCATCTGAAAACTGTCGGTGTATCAGCCTGACGTTCGAAATGAAATCTGCCGAAATGCACTAGTGTATGTTTAATAAGTTGCCACACAATATTTTGCATGCTGGCGTGTCGCGTGATAAAAGTCACAGTGCAGACGAAAGCCATTTTCATCGGAAGCACAGTAGCCGGAACTTCAGCGTAAATCGGCTGCGAATTACCTAACCCTTGGTTCATTTTTATGCGTTTAACTTTCCTCCTTTCCTTTTTAGCGCTCTTTGACGCTATTTCCGGTTTGCTTTTCCTTTAACCGATCAGGGAGGCTGATTCCCTTGCACTTTGCTCATGTGTTAGCTTTTGCGTTTCCTGTAATCCTCACCGTTTCAGTTAGCTTAGTCATAGTCAGTAACTAGGTTGTAATTATCAGTACATTCTGCGTTTGCTTTGCCACTGTTTCCGCAACACGGTTGGCCTTGCTCACAATGTTCTCGGTGGGTCCGTCTATTGTGCTTCCACCAAATGCTCAGCCCATAGACGCCCACTTCCCGATCGCATGATGGTAAGAAGGTTTTGCCTCATAAAAACGGCCTTCCGCCTTACAGTGCCGCCAGCAGAGGCAATGGTAAAGCTAGCGGCATGCTTGATCGAGCAAAGTACTTTGAATACTGTGAGGTGTGGCACCTCGGACGAGGGCGGCACATTTGCTTTTGAAACAGTTGCAAGGTAAAGCAACGGTTATTTGATCGTCTTTTCATTACAGTTACGCGGAGTTATAGGCATTAGTGATCATGATCAAGAATGTGACAGATACTGTCTACTCACAAAGGACAGGTGCAATCTACAGTCACTTGCTTAATCTTTTCTAGAGCCAAGAACGCTAAGAGAAGTTTTCAGGGATTTCTTAAAAGCAAGAATAGCTCTTTTTCATAACGAGCCATAAATTTGCCCATTTTACTTATATTGACGCAAGTAACTTAAAGAACATAGCACATGAAGGCATCAAATGACAGAATTTATTGTGACGGCGTGATTAAGGGAAAATCTAAAAAAACAAGACCATGCGGGATTGTCGGTCAGGTTGGAAAAGTATCACCTGTGGTTGATTTATTATGTGCGCATTATTTTTTACCCTGTGGATTGGAATTTGCACAAGCGTGGAATATCCGCGCGGCTGCTGCTTAATGACTAATTTATATTTACGCAGATATCTGTAATTCTGTCTGCGGAAAATATTATGACTTACTGATAATTAACTTTATCCTATGGAGTGCTTGATCACTATTTTAGGACTTTTGGAATCTAATATACGGTTAATTAGTTGAAATTAAATCTGCAAAGGTAATGGATAGACTACAAGACTTAACATACAAGTGTGTGCGCCAGTGCTTTTTGAATAAACTATGCTTTTCTTCCACTGACAGCTATCTTGCTCTCGGATTCAATTCGGGCTGTGCGCCTCTGGTTATTTAAACAGTAGGTTTCAGTTACGAATATATGTATGCTCATAAGTGACACCATTTATATGCAATTTGTGTGTTCGCCTCTCTGATGTTTGTCCATAAACCCTATTTTCCTTTATAAAACAACACTAGCAAAAGATAAATCATACTTAAACTTGTAGGGGACTAGTGGATTTCTGTCGGAAGCACTTATGTTGAAATTGAAATATACAGGGCTGTTTAATATACAGTCAAACCTATGCTTGCATCCCGTGGACAAGGCGTTTACAATTTTCATAAAAGAGCACTTGAATAAACTTTCCAATACTCTTAAGAACTTTGTCTAGGACCGTAACCTTCGAACAAAATGCTGATAAAGAAATCCTTTTCCAATGTGTTCTCTTGCGCCGACGAACTGATGAATCGCTGCATACCTCAGGCAAGCGCAGATGTCTATACCTCAAACGCATTCTATGCTATGATAATAAGTCAACGCTTCCACAGAGGTAGGCTGGTTGACAGCCAAAAAAATCTAGCTAAAGCTGCTGCTTGATTGGAGAATTTTAGTGAATAATATTAAAATATATTTTCCTATTACTCTTCCAAAACAGAGAACCTTTCGTCCTTTGTGTTTTAAAATATCCCTGTTTCACAAATTTGTCTTATAGAAGGCGCTCATGGTTCCATATTTAGTTTGTTTCACGTCTTTTGAATAAGCCGTAATGACTCATAAAAATAAGAAATTTTCCCGAGCAGTTATTTATGAAGGTAAGTTACTGTCTCCATGTACAAAATAACGTGATAGATCCTAAAAGGGTGCCTTGCAAACTGCGCAAATGAGGCAGATCATTGCTAAGAAATATTTAATATGCAGATTAAATCACACTTTCTGTACAACAAAATATACAGGGAATCCAATACAAAATAGACTTCAACTAATATATTTTAAAATGTCAAAATATAACAAACCGCAAAGTGATTATAATGGCATGTAGGTCGCTTCATATAATGCCAAGAAGATTTAACATTCTGATGCATTCATTTGAAATTGTAATTCAGATTATTTTGTGACCAGCATTGCTTTCATTCAGCTTCATTGTTAACTATCCCTTCTTTTTCACTTAAACGCTAAATGCATGAACTTCTTCTAAGTGCCTCATTTACAGATTTTCAAAATTTTATTATCGTTTAAAGACACTAAAATGGATAGAGAAGTTAAAGTTTGTCCTTACTGACATATTCTATGTTATCAGGCTCAATTGGGCGGTCGAAATACTAAAAGACACCCAAGCTAGCAACCATAAGCACCGCACAATGAACGAAAAGCCTGGAACTGCCATTTGCAAACCCTTAATGCAGCATTTCTAAAAAACACGATGTTTTCCCAACTGTGAAAAATGCGTCTATTTGGCAGCTTCGCTTTCTGTCCATGTAACCTGAAAAGGGCATTAAATTAGTGAAAGATAGCTGAGGTTAACGTATAGAATGTCATCAGTTAAATGGTCCTGATGCTCATATTCGATTTTATACAAAAAACCAGCAGGTTGGTAATCCGAAATGTTTTGGGGTGATTTTTGAAGGTATATTTGGCGTTTATACATTGTACTGGGCAGTTATAAATATTTTTAAAGGCTTATGAAAGATTCGTGAATCTGAGCTTATTTTGGGAAGTTGTGGTCTGAAGTTCTCGTGAATACCGGTAGTCGCCAATTAAGTTATTTTGTTTGCATTCTTTGCTGTCAAGATATATCAAAATGTGCATCATATAAAACGCTTCAGCGCCAAAGGAAATAAGGCCAGTAAAATTATTTCACTTTGGACCAGACATAACACAACAAAAGCCAGAATTTTGATAGCAAAGGTGAAATTGAAATAAAGCAATGCTGTTGTGCCTTGTTAAATATTGAGGAAAAAAACGACTTTTCAAAACATTGCCAATGCATAAACAAATGGAGTTTGGGAGGACCAGTGCATAAGCACTTTATTGAAAAATGCCTAGCTTATGCTTTAATTTCGATCAAAAGGAAGTGCTACAGTCGCGAAATAGGTGTTCAAATGGCGCTATTACACTTAACGTGAGGATAAAGGTCTTTGGAAATGTGTTGAAGAATATTTCCGCTCATTTTTTGTAGTTAATAGTAAAACCTGAAAAACTTATTAACTCTATGATTTGTGAGCTAGCATGTGAGCACGGAGTAATAAATTGCAATACTTGCTAAATATTTTGCCCCCTTTGCTTGTTGCGTCACCAAATGATGCATTTAAACAGACAACTTTCAAAACACAGATGTTTTATCCTGTGCTTCAATCGAATCCATTAACGGAGAAGAACGTTTACGTGAAAATTCAAAGCAAAGTTTGTAAATACATGATGCGACATACTTATTTTCACGTTGTCATCCGCATTTAAGACAAGTTTAGGCAGAACATTTATCAGTCCTTTGTACAGCCAAACATAAGCAGTAAATAAAATTCATCCGAACGGGGTATTTATTCCAGAAACTGGCTAACCACCATGTGCCCTCAGATTAAGGAATTGCATTTGTTAAAATCAGCCCGGAGCCACAACAACAGCATGTGCATGATCAAGAAAATGGATCTGAACTTCGAGTGATCTCTCGAGTTTTATCATGCTTGTATTTTGCGGAACCAGTTATTATTTGCTAAATACTATATAAAAACTCTTGCCAGTGGTATTTTCACATGACGTAAATCGACTAGTTTGCAGAAAACCAATAAATGTGGGTAAATGGAGCAAGACAAAACCGGATATCAATGGAGGATTTCTATTTAGGCTCGATACGTCAAACAAATCGCTGATATTAACGAAAAGGAGCTGCTGCACTCTGTCTTCTTCCCTCGGTAATTGCATATCTGGGAAGATCGAGTTAAAGTGATCATGAAAATGCTGCAACATGTTCCTCTTAACGATAACAAATGTGTCTTCTACGTAACGGTGCCAAATGATAGGCTGCTGTTGGGTAAAAACGATCTTTTCCAGCCCTTGTAGGACCAATTCTGCAACTAAACTGGAGATTGTGGAGCCCATTGGATTTCCCTTAATCTGCTCTTAGGTTTCCCCGGCAAAGGTGAAGTAGACCTTTTGACAATAATTGAACAGGAGTTCAATTTTGAGTGAACTGTAGGTTTTGTCTAATAAATTGTCACGTTTTTGCGCTAGACATGTTATGCTTAACTCCGTGGGTTGTATGTGAATAATGACGACACGTCAAGGGAAACCATCACTTCATTCGATGCAATCCTCCAACCTCGGAGGTCTGCCAGGACTTTAGAGGCTGAATGGACTGAGACAGACAAATTGTTTTGAATGAATTTCAGTTTCGAGATCATCCATTTTTCTAGATTATAGGTGGGGTTGCCTTTCAGGGCGACTTTTGGCCGCAGTGGAACATTTGGTTTATGGACATTTAACAGACCATAGAAGCGAGCCAGAGCCGAATCCGTTGGCTTAATTTGTGCAGTTTGTTCCTTTAATCAACTTTAAGCGTTTGAATCCTCCGAGTAATTTATTTAACCGACTTGCTTCCGGTTTGACTTGTGCGTCCTGTGCTGGTTTGTAAAATTATATATCATGAAGTAGAGCCTTGGCTTTATCATTTTAGTCTTCTCGATTCATTACGACAGTTGATCGCCTCTTATCAGTGGACAGAATGATAATTTTTCAGCCATTATTATGTCCTTCATAGCTTTTGACTAACTCTTTGAAACAAATTGGGTTAGTCTGTGTACCATTAGCCAAGATGTTACACGTTATCGGACAGAGGGTTTCTCGTCCTAGGTTGTTTAAGTTCTTACCAGCATGGATTCCAAGCTGCAATAAAGTTGACAGTGTCAGCATTGCTGCTGTTAAAACAAGCTTCATGCCGCAGCACACGTAGTTGTTGCTCAGCTAGTTGCTTGGATGAGAGGTTGTGAACAAAGTTCCAGTTTCCTGTGTCAGATGCCTGTAAATTGTGCAGTTGTTGTTCTAACTATTACTTTATTCTTGACTTTTCTAGGCTGCGCTAGAGCCGACATTGTCTAACCAAGGTCCTAAGTGATAATCTCTCCAATAACGCGGGCACACATCCTTATATTCTGCTCGGTCAAAGCGTTGTATTTCTGTAGACGCCGCTGACAGTCATCGATCAGAACTCTCAGTATCTGATTGATAAATTGCCTGAAAAATTCCCAGCTCATGACCGTGTTAACGGGTGCCTTATATCTCAGGCATCGCGGCACCAGTCCCTCTTGGATAAATTGTTGCTCATATGTTGCTGTGATGTAGCAATGTTCGAGGTGTCCGAAGAGCATCACGCACGAATTTTTCCCGAATAGAGGCGAATGATCGCATTCCATGTGTGCATATACGTAAAGTAGAAGCAGATTCTCGGTTCGCCTGAATCCTGGATTTATTCGTTTATGCTTTTGAACTCAAGCTAGGATCCCGCGTCAGCGATAAAATTCGTATTTGAATTTTTCGCCTTTTTCTACAGCCTATTCCCATCAGACGAAGATGGAAGGTTGATATCGAACACGCACAGTTAAATCATGCATTTGGCTGTCTGCAGGTCTAGTCGAGATCGACCAGCGGTGGATGGCTTAGTTTACCATACTGCTAGCGTGTGCGTTCTGTGTTTCTCGGAATTTTATCATAACTCCCACATAACAGACACGTTTTTCATAACGTTACACTTTAAATGGGAAATATACCTGAGTATATTCAAAACTACTGGCACATTTCTAAATGCGCGTTGTGTGCATCGCTAACTACTTTTTGTGCGATTACTTGCTAAACCTCAGTTGCTGCCTATCAGGCTCTTATGGCTGCCTTCAACATATGTTGATGACAGACCCAACACATTCGCAAAGCAAGTGGAATGGAGGTCGATGAGACAACCCCTTTTGCACTTTGGCATCCGGTTGACACATAGAGACCTCAAGTAAACAAACGCGTAGAACACAGACTTTGAAATTGAGTAGAAACGGTATAGTTGGATGGGTAGTCGTTGTAGTTCTTCTGTTTAAAAAGATGTCCAAGGAAATTTAACAGCCACCAAAATAACTTGCGCATGCAGTGCAACTATAAATTTATATATATATATGTCCTCTTTTATTATCCCTGCCAGCCGTTCACTGCATTTTTAATTGGCTATTACGTTCCACCGAACCACAACGTGGTACATGTTGCTGCTTGTAATTTACGTTTCGACCGTCTAAAATGAATTCATCTTCACTCCTCTATAACCATCTTGCCTGCATACAGAAAGAAAATGTTCCACCGAAACACAACGTGGTACATGGTGTTGCTTGTAATTTACGTTTCGACCGTCTAAAATGAATTCATCTTCACTCCTCTATAACCATCTTGCCTGCATAGAGAAAGAAAATGTTCCACCGAACCACAACGTGGTACATGGTGTTGCTTGTAATTTACGTTTCGACCGTCTAAAATGAATTCATCTTCACTCCTCTATAACCATCTTGCCTGCATACAGAAAGAAAATGTTCCACCGAAACACAACGTGGTACATGGTGCTGCTTGTAATTTACGTTTCGACTGTCTAAAATGAATTCATCTTCACTCCTCTATAACCATCTTGCCTGCATACAGATTAAAATGTTCCACCGAAACACAACGTGGTACATGGTGCTGCTTATAATTTACGTTTTGACCTTCTAAAATGAATTCATCTTCACTCCTCTATAACCATCTTGCCTCCATACAGAAAGAAAATGTCGACCTTGCAAATGCATTGCAGAGAACACTGACGTGTGCAAGTCTGAAGTTAATAGTAAAAAGTGAAAAGTTCCCCTTTACAAGCCCAAAGAAGGGGCCATGAAGTTACTTGTACTAATAGGGCTAAAATCCACGAATGGCTTAACTCAAATTCTTCCAAATGACTGCGCGTGGGAAAAGTAAAAAAATGTTAACCTGATTTGAATTAATTTTAAATTTAAGCGAAAGCAAAAAGAAATTGAATATTAACCCAATTATTTCCAGCGTACTTACAAACCACAGCTGGCTGCTGAATTATAATTTCAAAACGAAATTTCTAGGCTACAGTATCCGCAAATTAATAAAAACTCTTCCAAATTTAAAATGCTTAGATAGGCAGTGACTTGTTATGGGGTTCTGAAGCTTACACTTTTTGCCGGTCAGTCAACAACTACTTCATGATGTATGCCCGACAGACATCTACGAAACTCAATGTTTTCCCTTTTCCGGCAGTTTCCTGGCCATTGTTCATATGTTTCCTCGCTGCACAATAACAATGCCCAATTTCAAAATAACAATCCAATCCATCTGCACAAAGCATCTAATTTTTTTCAGCTGAACTACTTCGCCAGAGGCGGCAGAGTGACAAGATGCCAGTGATTTCCTTCTTTTGATGAAAACCAGTGCGACTGAATGTTTGCCAGTAACTACAAATCCTATTAGAAGGGCAAGGAGGTTGAAGATGTTGAGCTCCACAACGCATCCGGTAGACAACACAGAACTTCTAAATGACAAACGCTCTACTTTTACCTGACCTTAACGAACTGACCTCAGACTGACATCAGAATTGAGGTTTCCAATAAGAAGATGTCCGAGTCAGAAATATACAGGAGTCAGCTTTGCGCCTTTGACCGTGTTTAAGTTTTGCTTAATGCGCATAATTTTGGTACGTATTCACGTTGCGTGTTCTTGCGTTTTTTTGCGTAACTGAGACAAAAAACTGGTTTCTATATTTAGACAAAATGCGATTTATAGAGGGGGCATTAGCAGGGCAAAATAACAAATGCATTTTCTCTTCTGTCCTGCCCTGTTCTCCGACTTCTGTTGCTTATTTCATTCGACTAAATTCAAAAAAATATGACTAGGGTGAATCTAGCATATTAATGGATAGATTTAAAATCGGGTATGTCTTTCTGAAAACAACGTTCCTGCACAACCTTCATACCTTGTTGCATTCATATTCTATGGTTTTTAAATGCCCTACAGCATTAATTTTAATTTTATTTCCTTTTTCCTATCTTACTTAATTTACAAATAAATTATGACAGTAGTGTATACATGGCATTCACCCTTAGCTAACTTCAGAGTCCTAAACCCCTGTGAGTTATGTGGATTCCTCTAGCACAGGCACGAATGGTGTTTGTACTCGCAGGAGATATTAGAACAATTCGACACGCTGCGCAAGGTAATGAATTCCCATGTGCTACATTTTACAATCATAAAACATGTTTCCGAACCAGATACTTAAGCTTGATTAAGGGACTTCATTGTCAATTTCATAAGCCTGAATTTATTTTGTTGCTCCAAAGATTTCAAAATTGATGAGTGACGAAAATAACGCAGGATACACAACGTAGGCTTTCAACAAATTTCCGCACATTTTCTTGAGATGATCTTCGAGCTTTAACGCATCAAAACTGTTTTGATGACTAAACATAGTTTTGTTGGCGGAAAGAACGACTGAGTGGCCGCTCAGAGATTTGCTTGAGTAGACAACAAACATTTAACTTATTTGTTGGCGAACGCTCACCGATTGTTAGCGGAATTCGCAAGTTCCGTTCTGTCTTGAGGCTCACACTCTTATCCAGACAGCATCCGCAACATGACTATTAGAAGTAAAGACGAATCTAAAATGCCGTTAAAGACACGAGAGACTGGAAAAGTAACTTCCAGCTCAAAATTCTTCATCACTCAATTATACCCAACCGCACGTTATGATACACCTGAGGTTCGAATCCTCCTCATCGAGCGTATCAATTTAGTCAGGGCTCGATATTTCCCACCGTCCACTGTATCGGATAACTGGCTGTCGACTTCTTATCATCTACTAAGCAGCAAAGAGATTGGTAATGCAACTATTCAGGTGTTTTCAATGCTCACACAGGGCAGAGAATTTATCAATGCAGAACTGCCAAAATGGTTTATTTTTGTAGAACGTAGAGAAGGAAAACAGCGTGAAGGAACGTTTCGAGTGGAGTACTTGCGGGGTTTAATTAATGTTTTTTTGGATATAAGTGCTCATTTTAAAGCTCTCCAGATACCATGAGTAGAGAACTTTGCGTTGCTACACAAAGACAGTATCAGCGTTTAAAGTGATTTTACATATTCGGCCGTATTCAACATTTACTTGGCGAAAATCGTATAATAGAGTTTAAGTGATTCTTTATTTCTAAACTGCGTCATTTTTCTCATATTGCGATTACCCTGGCTAAAGGGTAAGATTTTTTTGTCCCACTGAGCATTCAAATTTTATGCGTTTTTTTTCTACCGAAATAGAATATCTAATTACGACCTCTGATATGGAATGCGCTTCTTAGTCTTTAATAGGGAAAATCGTGTTGCTAACATCCACAGCTTGATTCTCTCTTTCCGAAGTTTATTCCAATTTCAAATAACTGAAATTAACCAAAACAGAGTCAAATGTATGAAGCAGTTGTAAATATGTATGACATGTAACGTCCCTTCTCTCACACAGTTTTTCCACTTATGAATTCCTAACTTTAGCAATGGCTGTTTGTCGACAGTACTAAATATGCCAAATTTAATACGGCTAATTATTTCGCTATGCATTTTCTATTGTTTGCATTACAGAATTACCGAATTAAACGTCATCAACCTCTTTTTATATGTGTGATCTCGCCCTCAAAATGAAAATGAAAGTAACACTTGTTTTCAGTTAGTACCCTAAAACGAAACAATTGGGCTTATGGGATAGGACATAAATAATTATTTTTTATCCCTCTACCGGCTCGCATCAGCAACCTTCTGGCGCCAGAAGAGAATCTACAGTGAAAACACGCCATTTTGAGCACTTTTGCGAGAACTGATTACAGTTGAACCTGAGCACTCTTCTCTTTAGTCGAATCGTAATTGGGGCTGCCGTGTGCCGTTTTGTTTCCTACAGAATCACTAAAGCCTCATAAGATGTTAACATACATTCGAAAAATAGTTTCCCTTTAGTAATGCTTGCATAACTCTGTTTGCAGAATCGATAATCCTGTAGTACAAAACCCTGGTAAATTAAAAAGCCAGGTTATTGTCTTTTGAAAGCAAACATTTTCTGATGTCATAAAACTGAATGCTTAAGCTGCGTGCCTATCTTCACTTGTTTTTCGATGAACATGCTTATTCGAATACATTTTATAGAAAACATAAGCATAACTATTCTTTTGTGCTATCAATTTTAATGTCAACCACATCTGCCAATCTGATACTTCGAAAAGGACGATCAAAATCATTTATAAATTAGCACAAATGGCTGGATGTTTAAGGCTGAACAGTATCGCATCGTTCCTGTTCGATTATTTATGCCCCAAATGGAGTATACACCACAGTTTTTCAAAAATTCACATTAAAGTTAAACAGACAATTTGGAGAGCATACGTGTGAGTTAGATAAGTCCTCATAAGGACTTTTCATTTATACAGCTACGTTATGAATTCGGATATTCAAGCAAGTATAAACTGTTTGTAACCATCACTGTCGTATAAAGAAGATGCTGTCAAATATAGTTTAAATAGCTTAAAAGGAACTTGTTAATCACCCGAAATTACTCTCAGGTATTTATGCGCTTATTTATGTCTAAAACGTGGGTAAAATGTAAGCTTTTACGAAGAAGACACAATGTCCGGGGCATAGGTTTATTAACCTAACTTTTCAGATTCTCTCTCGGACACATCATCAAAGACAGGTGCAGAAAAGTGCGAACGGGGGCAGAAGGTACGTAATATGCATAGGGTGTGGTTGAACGGCAATTACTTGCCTTATATTTTTGGCAGTTCATGTGTACATGGCTAGGGGTCGTGGGTGATGGGATGGTTGCTCATTGGTCCATTGCCGAGTCAATAATATCTGTGATGTCATCACCGTTTTAGATTCTTGGTTTGACGATTACTCGACAATTTGGCTCTTTTTCACCCAGATGGCTGGTCATACACTTCGTCCCCGCGTGGCTAGTAAGTTGGCTCTAGACAAAATCACGGCACAAAATATGGTGGCGGAAGTTCATTGCGCAAGTTAATTGAATGCTGCCCGGCGAACCATGACTCAATCCGTTCACGGCTCAAGCGGTTGCCAGGCCTTGCGACGATTTTGGCCTCATCAAACTTGAAGGTGCGGCTGAGCTCGTCAAAAGAGCCATGATCTGGGAGTTAACGTACTTCCTTCTCATTGCTGCTACGTTCGGGGCCATTCACGCACGGAATAATCTCCAGGTTTCTCTGACGTAGTTGCTGTGTCAGTAATTAAAACAGACCCGGTAAGCGAATGCAGACGTTTCCTGCTGTAGCAATGGGACTTTCGGCCACCTGATCCATCGTTCTTTACATACGGGAGGGTTCATCAAATTGTGCAGTCGGTTGAAGTATCTCCTTCGTCATCTTTACGCGTGTATCAGCTAAGAAAGATGCGTGGGTAAACATTCACTCTAAGAAACCGTTGGCCATATTGTAGTTTGGCAAACTTGTCCACCTTTTCTCAACAGCGTTACACAACTGTGTTTTTACTAAATAGTTAAATTTCAGTACCTGCGTCGTAGGTTTCTCTTGCCACCACAATCTTTGCTGCAGGACAGGACGCTAGGAAGGTTGGCTCATTTTATTTACCCTCGCCCATCGAAACATTTTACTTCCGAAAAGACGGCACTAGAGTTTTCTTTGAATTATGGCACCTGATTCTTTTGGAAGACAGAGAAGGTCTCATCCGCATACTGGGCCAAGATTTTTGATCTATAATGTCAAAAGACCAGCGACCCAAATACTAATGACAGTCAGACCCATTTGTCCAAGGAGATTTTCCGTTCCATCGTATTTGTCCCGTGTGAGAAGATGGATGATGTCAACTGTCATAGTATGGACCACTGGCTGTATGTTCTCCCATGGGGATTGTTATTGGACGCAGCCCATAACACGAATAGACTGGTTACCACCGCTGCCTCCATATGTATCCAGTTTCGCAAGAATACGGAGACAGAGACCGGCATTAAAGGCATTAATTGCACCGGGAGTCCATTCGTGAGCATATGGCGTATGTCTGCCAGCTGCACTAATGTTACTTGTGTTGCTTATATAGTCACCGATATCTTGCAACCTAAAATCTTTTCAACACTTGTATTTCGCATACGTGTTTTGATGAGGACAGCAAACGCATCCAATATGCAAAAAAATAGTATCAAATTTGAAACCTATGCATCAGTAGATATATTTGAGCATAATAAGGGCTGTACCCCATTCCAGGAGGTATGCGTAATCAGTGAAGGTTTTTCAGAATAAAAATTAAGAACGTAGGACGTACTCGCAATATGGCTGCTGCTCTCTGTATCTGGCCATGGTAAATGCATAGTGCGTGCATAGTGGCTTTAAGTGCACATTTTCATTAGCAGCCTCCTAAGGCCAGTCCACGTTTTCAGGACTAACACCTTAATTATGTTCGTTCCTTGTCGCGTTTACGATTACAAAGTTATTTAACGGCATAACGCAGGGTTTTCCTTTTGGAAACGCTCCGATTAGACATTTTTTTCATTTTCCTAGGAGAGAACAGGGAAGTAATTTATGCTTCCGCGAAACTTCAAATGTGTTTTACTGATCAGAAAATGTGCTTAAGCAGAGTTATGCTAATTATAAAATCATGCCATATTTTTAATGCTTTGGGTAGATTGTAAGCTGGTTCTATTGTTTGCTTTTATCACCTCCTAGAAACAAATTTGACATTTGATCTACTTCTTTCCGATTATAACCAGGCCGTGATTTATTTCTTAATGAGTACATCTGCTGACACATAATTACCAAATGAAGCCACCTGCAGGACAGAAGAATTCAGGGGGGTGTTTCAAGGTGGACGCAAATCACCGAAGTTTCAACTGCACAAACACAAAATTTAAATAACTTCTGACTCCTTATGTTGGGGTCTGGGTCGTAGAATTAAAGCAAAGCCAGTTAAGGCCCTGACAGTCCTTCACACGAGAAGAGGAGACGTTCCAAGATGGCGTGTCCGGTTGATTGGAAGGCATTGAGTAGGGCTTATAAAGATGAGTCCAGCTGCAAGCAGCGTGACCATGTGCTCACTCTCTTATTGCCCTGATAATCTTCACGCCTAGATTAACTCACGACTGTGATTTGTTTTAACTATGCTCCCATCTAATCTCCTCTATCTGGTGTTTTAAGGTAAAGTATTTTATCGGATCATTCTTTACAGTGAACCTTGATCCTTGCTGTTACGGATTGACATTCTGTGGAAATTCAAACTGCCGCTTCTATGCATTGTCTGTGTTATGCAAAGATGTCTTACAGGTGATAAGCCATCGCGAAATATAACGAAACCGAGCAATCCTGCTGCGTACACCTGTTTTTACATACACTCATATATATGTACGTAAATTAGAAATCTCTTTACGATCTCTTACTGCAGTTTGCAGAGGTTACAGTTTTGTCAACTTATGGGTCAATATTGCACTGCCATTTATATTTGATAAATTGCGCTAAAAATCGCAAAGCCGATAAGCCTCATTTCGGATTATTCGATCATATCTACTTATTAAGAAACAAGTATCAACTTGTAACTGTGCTTTGTGTTCAGAATACGGCCATATCTATCTGTCAAAAGTGACAGCATGCAACACCCCTCATTAATTTTTGAAGTTGAGGTTTGCGTGCTAAATTATGAAACCCACGCATTGCTTGTATTTTAGAGATTTTAAAAAGCATTTTTAAAACATTGGCATTGAATATGGGGAATATAATGCTTAGTTTGCCGGAATGAAATTGAGTAATGCCCCTTGACCGAAAAACAGAATGTGCCATAACGTGTAGCTCGTAAGTTAAGCTAACGGAGAACGTAAATGCACTATTGCTGGTATCATAATGCTCCCTTTCATAATGCGTCATTTTCAATATGACGATGGAGCTTAAATTGATGCCGCATAATTAATAAACGGTCCTAAGAAATCCGGGAGGAGATACTTAATACCAAAGTCTTGTTTGTAATATAATTCTAATCTTAAAACCATGTTTTCGTAATTCATATACAGGCCATTAAAATTAGATAATGAATGAGATTGTGAGCCATAGGCGAGATTCGTATGAGTCAATGCTATCCAGAGAGGTCCATCCACCCGAAAATTAGGACACTCCATTAAGCTTACCATTAAAATTGCAGAAAATATGGATGGGCTTCTAAAACTTCGCTTCTTAGGTGAGGAAACACCTGAACCGGTAGACTGACGTCTTAAGAGAGTTACCACAGGTGCTTCCGTTGCGGAGAACATATGCGTATTCAAAGTTGAGAAAATTTCCCTAAATAAGATTTAAAAAACGATTTGGCGAGCATACAAGTTGCTTTCGGTAACTTCTCTTCAAGCCAGTCCATTTATAGGGAAACGTTGGAACGTGGTTAAAATTTAACACATGCAATCAGGTAAGGATCATTTGTGGGTGTAAGTTTGTTATGTACGAGATGGCTATTCAGTTAGCGATTCCAGTCCTTGTACACAGAAGACGTTGTTACTGGTCGTCCGTTTACGTATACCGCCCCAACCCTATGGATGAGATTTCCGCGCACTCCGGGTGTTTAGCATACACACAACGCTTACAACCTCTCCTTAAACCCCCTCTCTCAGCGCCAACACGCTGGCGTGGGATCAAATACTGTGACTTTCCTCCCCTGGCCCCGAGACACGCATAAACCAAATCAATAGCTCACATATTAATTGTTTACGTGATTCCAGTTGTCTGATGATGAGAGAGAGAGAGAGCTACGCTTTATTTTAAAAGTAAAATTCCACAAATTTCAGCAAAAAAGGTCCTCAATTTACCGTGAAGAATCGTCCTTGAATGCGTCTCAAAATATCGATCAATTTGGACTTCCTTCAAAATGTTGCCAGCGTCGTGCGATGATAAACTCATTTTTTTTTGTTCGAATAAACCAAATTGGGTTTAAATTATATAACAGGATTTTCATGCGAAGGAAGAGCAGAAAAGATGGCAGCTCAATTTCCAAAGCCCGTAATAAAATGACCTGTATACCGCTGGAGTCTTCAAGTGTTAACGTGGAATATTCGCAAAAAATTATATACCGTTAACCCTTCAAATTTCGCAAATTCACTCACTCGCAGATTTTAAATGGAAGCATGTCGAAAAATGGATTACTGGTTCGTGAAGTTCTGCCAATAAGGGACTGTTTTATTGCTGGTTAATCCTAAATCAGTTTGCTTACCACTGATTTCACACATGAAAAGCTATTTATCGATGGCTGGTTATGCATTTAATAAATCACCTTAATGATAAATTAAGGTATATTTGTGCATAGTATATAAACAGTGTGTTTACATACATAATTTTCTTCGACCCAAATATTCATTGAACTTTCGGGTCTGCCCTAAAAAGTCATGTCCGAATCACCTGACTCCATGTCCTGCATTTAATAATTTTTAGAAATTATTTACCCGATATATATATATATATATATATATATATATATATATATATATATATACCCTAAGCAAGGAAAAACTGTGTGACGCCCGTAAACGCACACGGAATTATTTTACAACCCAACGAACCTGTAATAATAGGGGTAGAGTTAGGATAAAGAGTAAGGTTGGGGTTGAGTTAGGTTAGCCTGTTTATGCATGTACTAGGGTCTGATTCAGCGGCCAAAAGCAAGCTCATTTGAATGTTAACGGTGGTGTCTGACATCCATTCCTTGCACTATATTTCTCTTATCATCCATATAATATTAACAAATTTCCAAATTATTTTGTAACTCATCAAATTTAAACCGTTGAAACCTCTTAAGCACCTTATACCTAAGTCTTTATGAGGTGGTAACATCAATTTAGTAACGTTTACATCATTGTTCATTTTATATTTTTCGGCATTGGATTTCTGAACTGCATGCAAGTGCCTTGCAGTTCTTAAATGCGCATCGGTGGCGAACTCAACCAGCCATTTCCAAAGTAAGTGTAGTGACCTATGGCTTGGTAAATGAACTTAGCCGACAAATGCAAGGGAGACGTAAATGGTCATTTCTGGCTCACAAACCGTCAAACGCCTGTCATACCAAAGCCCACTTCCAGCCACACCCAAAGCTGGAACCCGCTGTCTATTGATAAGATTCCAACGCTTTAACAAACCATGCCTAGGGCTCGTTGTTTTACCGGTTCAGATTGGAAATATTGACATTTCTTGATGAACGCCAATCGTGCGTCGACTGCCTGATGAAGGCTACTGATTTCCAAATGTTTATTCCAGTTGCCCTTGTCTTTGTTGGTTAAGTCTATCTGGTAATAATACTAGCCACTTTGCCATGCTGGTGACGCACTTGCGTGAGTTCTAAAAGAGAACAGACAAGGGATTTCCATAAGCGATTAAAGAGCATCCATCAAATTATTGCTTGGTGTCCAAGCTTAAACGGTAAAGTGATGTTGATGCCTCCCAGAAATACACCACCCGAGAAGGCATTTCTCTATTAGCGTGTAGAAATTTACTGAATTCGGTAGACAACGGCTGTCTGACCAGTAATGCCAAAAACATGACAACATGCTCACAAACAGCACTCCCCTACATAACGGAATTTGATGCTTTAACTTTCCGCTTACTATTTATAAAAATTACATTTGCCCCAATAAAGGAAGGAAGTTTGTGATCGTCAAGTGATATGAACCAACTTGTATTTCCGAGAGTTTTGTAGGGAATTAAATATACTCCGTGTGTAGGGGGACTTTACATGCTGTCTTTGCAGTCCGACGCTCCGTAAGTCATTCATAATGGAAGCAATAAATTCCAGGAGGCAAATCATTTCCACTTCTTTTGCCCACTTTTGAAAACCTTGGCAGCCTCAGTGGGATTCGAACCCCTGCCAGCAAAAGGAAGGCTTTAGTACAGCCAATGCTCTAGCTAACTGAGCTACGAGGCCCCACCGGAAGCCTTGAGTTAAAGCACACTTGGTAGACATCTGGTGGATTCTAGATTGATTGCTTAGGATATCCTGCTTGGTCAGTTAGCTAACTGTATCAGAATTGGTGGATTCCATACGTTGCAGTTTGCTGGGCGGATAACTTGACCCCAGTGTGATACAACTCATGGATCCTGGTGGGGCCTCGTAGTTCAGTTGGCTAAGGCGGTGGCTGTACTAAAGCCTTTTTCTTGATGGCGAGGAATCCCATCAAGGCCACCCAGGCTTTCACAAGTGGATCAAAGTGATTATTAAAATCTTCCAAAATCCTCTTCTAATTCCCACTTCAGAAACGAAGCCCGTTCCAAACATCAAATGAAATGCAAACCTTCGAAGTTACCACAAACCATACACCAATCCAACCCCTAGCCCGATCTTACCCTAAGCTTGCAATAAATCTAAATACTAAAAATAATCTCCCGCCCCTCCCAAACCAGAACCACGAGATTCACATTAACACATCTTACCCCCAGCTAATATACTGTCATCTGAGTCAGGATTTGATCAAAGGCGGTATTTTCACAATTAAAATTATTTTGGGTGTTTTAGAGGTTCTTATTCTTGGCTAATATGCAATTTAATGTTGCGATC
The DNA here is from genome assembly GCA_017591395.1 of Schistocephalus solidus. NCBI lineage: Eukaryota > Metazoa > Platyhelminthes > Cestoda > Diphyllobothriidea > Diphyllobothriidae > Schistocephalus > Schistocephalus solidus. The sequence continues at coordinate 86,496 of WEDG01003855.1, forward strand.
TCTACACGATTGCATAATATACGAAATTCCGTTTATGCTGCTTATCCTGGTTAACCATCGAGAATTCCTAAACTCTCGAGTTGAGATTAAAAAACGTCAATTTATCGATTAATATTGACGTCTGACTAACTATATCATGCATAATGCTATTTACACGAGTGTACGAATAACCATTATAATGTTCCAATGTTATTCCTCAAAGACCAGATGCATCCTTTTACAAAGCTTGGGATGCGAGGTATGACTTTAGAATAAACCATGAAGTTTTAAGTTGATGTTTATGCTCGCACCTTTTTACTTACTGCCTAATTGATCTGACATAATTTATGTATACCGAAATCGATTGAATCAGCTATACGGTGGTTGTCATACAGGTTAGAATTGGAGACCATTGGCGGATGTGTTAGTAATATCTGCAACTGGCGCCTATTTTGAAGACTGAGATAATTCTGGGTTTAGCATTAAATGTGTCTTCCACGGGCAAAAATATTCAACATGATTTCGTTGACCGGATTCTACATGACACTTCTTTTTGATTTGTCCGCTTCAAGCTATTTGATAGCTGCTGGCTATGATAAGATCTCAAATGCAAGCATCTTATCCAATCGAACAGCTGCCATACTGCACTACGTTCTCACGCAATGGTTTACAGTGTGCACATACAACTAACCTATATCTTACATTGATTTATGCCCTGCTATGCCTACGTACTTTTGACGTATTCCATCAGTTTTCATTGTATTACGTTAGTCGGCTGCCGGTTAATTTGCATCAGATTTGAACACCAAAGAAGGAAGGAAATTACTTCAGTCCCTTTTCTACTAAAAAAACTAAACATCGGGAAGAATTAATTGTAGTCATAAACTATGGTCAAACTATTTCGAGTCGATGACAGCAAACCTATATGCAATGCAAGCTAACAAACATCTAGGTTCCGATTTCTCAAAGATCCGTATTTCGATATTTGTGTAAGGTTGGAAGCTCAAAACTCGGATATTAATACATATATCCGTTTCGCTCATAGGGCCATTAATGGTTTAAATAAGTGCCTCATGAGAATTAGGACGTGCTCTACTCGATTAATTGCTAGTATGGAAAAACTTAAGATCCTCCTTATTTCTAGTGATTAAATAATTGTTGTTGATTCAAAGTTGGGAACTCCAAAAACCTTTACAGACTAGTTTTCAAGCTTATGCGTTGACAAGCCGAGCATTAAGAATATTGAAATCTGGCTTGTTTATTTTCTGAGTGAGCGACACTTATTTTTGCTGTTGAGTCTACCAATGTTATATTCCTTTTTTTTCTTTTTTAATAGTTACTCAGTGGTTACCATTTTTAACTTTGTTATGATAAATCCAAATGCATACGAAAGTATTTTGACTTTAATTTCATTAAAACGTTTTTTAACCTGATAAACACAATTTCGGAACATTTTCAAAAGAGTTTCCATTTTACTCAATGGAGTGACTTTTAAGAACACCAAAATGTTAGGCTATCCCATATTTATAAAAGATTTATTATTATATTCGCAAACATTTAAGCAAGTGTTGTTTTTGCTTTATCTTTGACAAATGTTTGGAAAATGCTTATTTTTCAAAAAAATTGCAAGCATGTGAAATACCTATGTACCCCTTTTCTCGTCATAACCTAATTGAATTAATTTTGATGTATGAACTTCTGGCACCCCTGGTTTTAACATTCAATTTTTGCTTCAAACAAAACCGTTCTGTTATTATTTTTCTGGCACATAGAGGCGTAGATGTTTGTTGAGATTAAGCGCACTCAATTGCAAGAAATGTCAGTTATCCATAATCTGCGTTTGGAACAAATTGCGCTCAGACTATATGCTGGAACAGGCTTTACCAAGGACGGAAGGACTGGAGAAAATTGAAAGAAATGCTTTCAGCCATTGCATGCAGGTGATGAGCCAGGGCACAATCAATACTGTAAGACTCTTGGTCTTTGGTCCGCTGGCCCGTCGAATAAACGGCAACAGACGATAAGATTTCGTCAGCAGGCAGAACAACTACTCACTTGTTCCGCTTTTAAATTCTTAAGCACTTTCAATTTTTCCAGTAGGCTATGGGTTCTCCGGCGCTACGTAGAGTCAGAGAACGTGAAAGCTAAGGGGTTCAGTATGAACTTATAAAATTTTGTGCGATTGAGCCTCAAACCGTCTTATTAAAAATTAGATTGAATGTTACGACATTCATGTACCTTTCTAGTGATGCAAGCAGGATTTTGAAAAACTTCTCTGAAAGTAGCTACAATCCAATGTAATTAAATGATTTTTCCTACATGCACTTAGCCACATTTTCGTCAATTATACAAGATACAGTGGTGCATACATATATTCCTGCTGGCCTCATGGCTGCTGAAGTGTCTGTCTATAACTACGTAACTGGGTAAGAGGATATTCGCCAAGACAGATTAAGACCTGCCTTGAATGAATTGAAGCCTGGCATCCGACAAGAACTCAGTCAATCGGTGTGTGCACCTGGCACCGTCATATGGAGCTCAGTGCAGTAACATTCAGACTGGCGTTACTGAGGTTTGATTAAATACTACCCTATAAAACTGTTTCTTCGTTTAATCCTGCAGCTGATACCTCTGACCATGGATCACAGTAAGAGTTCGAAAGCTTAATTGAATAAAGACCTAATTCTGGTGATTGAACAACCTCCTTATTCTTCTTGTTTACTTGTCTAAGTGTCTCGGACAGACAGGCGAACCATCGTATGTAGTTTTAAAGCCGGAAACCAAAAACAAACCGCGAAAAAAATCATTGGTTCCAGATATGATATTGCGCAATTGCAAAGACAGTTTGCAACACTATCGGCTTTATAAAAATCTCAGCTGTGAACTCAATGCTGTGCAGTTGGTGCAGGGTAGTGCATTGGGTAGTCTCGATTGTCGTGACAATTTGTAAAGCATTTATTCGAAACTATAAAAAATGAGACGGGAATCGGAAACGTGATCGTGTTTTGTTATTAACTTGATGCGTGCTAGGTATGCTTGTGTTTGAGGATACCTTCAGTTTACGGCACACAGGGTTGATGTCTCTCTATCTCAGAAGTGTCTATTTGACTACCACACGGCCCGATTTATAATTTTTGAAGAGGAAATTAAGGCATTTCTAAACGTTTGAATTATTGGCTGCCATAACTGCCTTAATTTTAATGAATATTACTTGGTATTATCAAGTAGAGTTGGTTATGTGGATAAAATAACATTTGGAAATATTTTTTGTTTAAAGGGGTTTAAAAGCATTTATGGATAACGCACTATTTATTCAACTTAGGATATATGTGAATAAGGGTCATGGTTTGAAAGCATCCCTTAGAGTTGCTTGTTTGGGATTCACTAAGTAGTAGTTAAATATTCAAATATGTAATAATTCAATTTTTTAATATTTAAAAATAATCAGGTTTAAACTATTTAATTTACATTAATTTAAACCCTTAAGCAATAATACAAGCAATTTAAATTTTGTGCAGGTTCGGTTATTGGTCATTTAGCGGTTGCTATCGCTTCTCTAGACATTTCCTATCACAAGTGTTAAGACAAACCGTTTTTCAAATTGCTCACACCTTCTTCAGCCTAAAAAGCATATGTAAGCACAATCTTTGGTATTTATTAAAGGAAAAATATATTTATCCCGACATTTTCACACGATTTGCCATATTGTTTCTACCCTCAAAAACTCTTATTGCCACAGTTTCCATATTACATGAACTACCAGTTTGTTTTTTCATTATGGTCACTTTCGAACGTTGCAAGAAACTTGAAATCAGGCTCAACCAGAACGTGCATGCATTCAGTGGGCAACGAACCACAATCTTCCTAGTATTTTGCAGAATCGCCCCCCGATTTTCTAAGCATTTCACAATAATGTTTTTGGATAGAAAAGCTATCTTAAAATTTGCAAACGTGTCCTAAAAAAATGCACCTGCGGTGTATGTTTTACCAAATATAATACATTTAACTCTGCGTCTGGGTTTTGAAAGTGTGGGTTATCCTACGATTTGGGAGTATAGTTGTTTGGTATGTTCTATGGCAGAAAAATCTACACACGCATATCTGTCAGATCTTATGTTTGAAAGCGATGAAACTTGTGCATTTGTTGCGATATATCCTATTTGGTTTAATATATATGGTGTTACAGAAGTCTGAGTATATATTTTTATTTCAAATATCCTGCCAAGGGTTTAATCACAGACCTGAATTTCGAGGTTTTGAAGTGCTAAGTGCAGACTGTACTTGTTGATATGCTCAGAATATGTTGTTTAAAACTTGTTTAAACAGAACGCAATTAAGAAGTGGAAGATACGTTTTTCCAATCGGTATTTTGAAACTTCTCTTCCACAATGATTTATTTTATCGTAAAAGGTGTGATGAACTTTTTAGTTGGATTTTGCGTAGTTTAATTTGGTGAAACGACTTTTTCCAGAAACAACCGTAGATAGGGTAAATTCTATACTTTGTTTTCCAGCAATTTCCTTTTTTTTCAAAAATATCGTTTCCAGGAATGAAGATACTAAATAACGAGGAGGAAACCAATTAAGAAGCATGATTTGTCTGAGCGTCCAAATAAAAACCATGTTAAATAGTACAAACTATCCTATTCAAGACAACATTCTATCTCTAGATTTCTTAAGGAATGCACCGTCCTTGCAAAGGTTTTTATTTTCGTTATTTTATAAGGACGTCTAAGTCGAAAACTTAATTTAAGTCTTTATTGTCATGCAGCAATTTGACTTTATGCGTGGGGAACGTGGTAGGAATATATTTTATTTGCGATACATCAGCCAAAGAATAAAAATTTACACCCTTATGTGCGTGGGCAAGTAGTTTACGAATGCAAGTATGTGATAGCAGTAATTTTGGAGGCACCACGATATATCAGAAATTAAAACATGAAGAATATATTCATGTACTGCTCATTTGAAAACTGGAGCATGTTTTTTCTTATATCCATTGATGTAAATGTAAAAAGGAGATTAAATAAAATTAACTCTAATATACGTTGTTCAGTTGATAACTAAATGACTACCACGTCAAAATACCAATGTTCTTGTCTAGCTATGTCCCTCTGGTACACGTAATATTAATAGCTATTTTCCAAAATAGAGAATGAAATCTGTGATTTCATATGCGACAACGAAAGGTAAAGTTTGCAGCTTAGCATATCAGCTGATTTTGAGAGTTCTGGAGATATTCCGTGCACATCAATGTTTGTGAGGTTTAATTTCAGAACACAAAACACTAACTAAACGCTTTAGCTCGTAGACTAGGTAAATGGGTGCAAACTTAATTCCCGACAAGATTTTTAGGGATATTAACAATTTCGGAATATAATTTAAGCCCTGCTTAGCTGCTGGTTGGCGTTTTAATAACATCATATGCATAATAATGACTGGAAACAGAACTGACGTTCCTGCTGCTTAATTGTCTATTGTCTTATGATATAAAGTAGGTTCCCTTTTTCATAAAATGTCAACCAAAATTCTGAAATATGTTTTCGATTTGAAAAAAATTACTTAATTTACTTTGTGGTAACCATTACCGTACAGTCGTATCCCAAGGTATTTCAGTCACAGTAACATGCCAGCTTTCGATAGAGCTTCTGTACAAATTATACCTTGTAAATATGACAACTCAATTTTTATGCTATTTATTAACGGATGTCAAATGCTCTTAATAATTCAAATATATTTCATTGATTAAAAAGACACAAACATTTGATTTTAACTCATTTGATAGTAAATTACATCCCCTTCAGAGTTTATGCTTGCCTATATGCTTTTTGCAATTTTTTAAATATGCGCCCCCACATTGTATTTATGTCATGCCCAATGTATTCCCTTTTTTCCCCTCCGTTTACTTTCAACTTAACTTTATTCTTACGGCTTAGGGTTATGGTACGCGTAATCGATTGAGGTGAAAAGTTCATAGTTATAGATTAACATTTTGCATTGCATTATCAGATGCTGATAACTGATAGGGTAAAGCGCAGGTTCAAGTGTTAGTATTAGTCTTGAAACATATATTCAGAAGAAGGATGTAGGTTTTAGGCTCTCACTGTAGTCAGCGTCAACTACCCAGCCATACCGAGCCTCGGTGTTTGTCTTCAAACTTTCACGTTCGACGTTTATGTTCCTCACAGGCTTTGCTCAATTTCAAGGAAATATATAACCCATCCTCTCCAGGTTTCATTCTGCCATCCGTGTAAAGAACCCTAATTCCGATATTTCAACTTGCGCACTCTCATTTTAACGCTTATTTGCTCTACTTTATCAACTTTTTACCCCGACTGCTATTTTCTTATCTCTGCTTTCCGAAACTGATCACAAAATCGTTTGGAATTTTCAGAGTCACTTGCGATATGAGGTCCTGGTGTCAGAGTCACTCACATAAGGTGGGTAGTAGTTTGAAGAAAACAATGAACTTGACAAAAGTGAGAAATAGACGTGATCCCTGGGACAACAATCGTGTCTATTTTTTCAGTCAGTGTAGTGTATCATAATTGGTTGATTCCATACGTTGCAGTAGGCTGGTGGGTAAATTGACCAACATATGAGCAAACACGCGGGTCCCGATGGGGCCTCATAGCTCAGGAGGCTAGAGCCGTGGCGCTAATAAAGTCTTCGCCTTGCTAGCCTGGGTATAAATCCCCTCAAGGCCACTCAAGTTTGCATAACTGAGTCAAAGGAATTTTTAAAATCTGCCAAAAACTCTATTATGTTTTTCCTCAGATTTTTTAACATATATTTTTAAGATTAATATTGCTATCAAAAACAGAGAGACTGAAATGGCCATTTCTGGCTTATTAACCGTCGTCAGCCAGTCATACACAACTCCAGTTGGCACACCATCCGAGAATCGAGCCCGCGACCCGTAAATCAGTACCTTTTACAAGGTACCTTACTACGTTCTGTCTATCGGTGCTTTGCTGCTGTTTAAGGCCCTAAACGAAACCTGGGACCCGATAAATGTCCTGCATTGGGAATTCACGGATCCGCTCACTCATTGCCACACATTCGGATCAATGACACGACTTCAAAACATGAAAGATATCTGTATCATGTAAACTCTTAGAAGTGCAAATCTGTTTTCACGAACAAATATGTTTTTGCCATGTCTGCTACAGTACGAAAGAAACAGCCTGTCGTGGTGTGTTTACCTCTGGAAAGGGTGCCAGTGAGAGATCACCTAAACTACGGCTTGCGTGCCATTCATTTTTTTATTCTTCACCATTTCGTGGTTTCCGCATCAACATTTATTAAGTAATAAGCTACCACGTAAGCATTTTGTGCGTTGACATTTCCAGCATTGACCTCTGAGAACAACCTTCTAACGGGCCTGGGTGCACTGTAGATAGTTATGTGATGGCTGAAAATGAACAAGTGAAAACTGGTTTTTTCCCTGTCACTCACATGGTTAGGCAAAAGGGTTCTGTGGATCGTCATAGTGGTCATGCTATGGGTTCCTTTAACGGTTCAGCTTGTTAAGTTCAACTGGTGGCTTAAGCCGTTGTAGGCCGGCGAATATCGATGTGCCGTTTGCTGGATTTTACCTCCAAGAACCGTAGCAAGAATTTTAATCCTTCCATTCACGTACTGTCACAGTAGGCGATCTTTGAGCTCTTTAATACACCCTCATTTTGCCGATCTTGATGGTAGCCTCGACATATGTTAACTTCCGGGTCCAGCCTGTACCCAGTGCATGTTTCCTTTTATGGCTTCATTTCAAAGCATTTTTTAAGCAATCAGTAAATGAAGAACTTGCTAAAGCATATTTATTTTTTTGAGACGTGAAAATGTATGAAACGTTTTAAAGCTGAATCTGGGTATTCATTGAAAAATCTGTTCCATATATGTAAAAAAACGTTTTTTCCAAACACCCCTAAGTGAGGAAAAATGACGCTGAAATAAATATTTTAAAGTCCTTTTACAAAAGCTAAGAGAAAACATACAACGCATAGTCAGAAATCATAACATGTTGATGGAAGTGGGCCAATAAATTCTTTAAGATACATGTCATATCTCTGTATTTGATCAAAATAATTGTTCGCATTTTTCGAATTTCAGTCGATTAAGTGGTTAATTTAAGGATCTAGTTTCCCGACTTACCAGTCCTACTGATGGCCGCTGATAGGCCACATCTGGTGAGCAAAATTACTTCTATTATATAGCTTCGTGAAAACATGGCGCAGCATTTGGGTAGTTTAACATGAAATTGAAAAAATGAACTGGCGTATAATCATCTGAAAGTCTTGTAAAGCAAACTACTTCATCTTTAGAATAGCAAATTTGATGAAACGCACCTATATTGAACGACATGATGTTGTTGATTTATAATTTCAGTTTAATCTAAACAAACAGCTCTAATTGTCAACATTTAATAATTTTTAATCGCAAAGTATTTCATCACGTTTTGGGCAATCTTCTTAAGAGACTTCTGCTTTATCATTGGAAATCGGCAAAAACAGGTGTTTTTATAATGTCCGCGCAAAATAGTAAATTGCTCTCCCATGTAATGCGCCATTTGTCTTTTCCCTCAGCAACAACCATAATGTGCGACTATTTTATCTAGGCGAAGGCGTTTAGCCGTTTTTTGCTTTAACACATCCTTAACATTAGTGTTAATGTTTGAGAACTACGACACTATATAAACTTTATTCAATTCGTACTCATGGTCTACTATTTTCAGTAAAACAATACCTCTCTACTTTATGCCACGGGTTTCTTACAGTTTAGCCGAGTTAGACAGTATCCGGCAAAAATATTTGCGCTCCTGCCTACAGCCTCAACCATTTTGGCAAATCACATGATCCTAACGATACCTGGAACTAAACTCTCGTTATCCTGATGCTGTTATTTGACAGCAACTGCTGATGAGAATACTATGATTTTGAATTGATCTTAATGCCGTGAATAAAGGGGTATTGCGTAGTTGTTTAACAGTCAGAAATATTGTGGGGATTTCATATGGTAAGCTCGGAGTTTCTCAACATCGCAACAAACATTTTCACGCGCACAACTCAGATATCACATTTGAGATGCTCTTTCCGTAAACAAACAGCTTGTTCAAACATTTACGCGATATAAAATCGTCTTGTCAAAAACCATTAGGGTGATTTTAGTGCGTACAAATCTCCGTACCAATCTACATCTGTACGTTTTACATCATTTGCATATCGTGTAGTCTCAAAGCTAGGTATGATGGAGTGTAACCCATTTAAAGGAATTCGCATACATAAAAACAAAATTAGTGACTGATTGGGGTTTCCGTCGCCTGGTGTTTTTGAAAAATTAAGCTTCCTTATTTTTATCTAAAGGCATTAAATTGACAACAAAAACAAACATCCGTTTAACGTTTGACATGATAAAAATGAAAACGGCACTTTGGTTAACTAGCTTTTAAATTTTGTTTTACCCGTGGAAGCAAAAATACATTTATGAGTTTTTTAATTAATTAACTTTACTAAAACAAACTTATCACCAGGAAATATTCTTTGTAAATTTAAGACACACCTTTTCTACAACCTTGCACAAAAATCAGGCTTTTAATAAGTGGAATTACGTTTTGCATTTCGACACTATGCACGTGAAGCAAGTAATAGTGATAATTAACTAGTAAAGCAAAAATTAAAAAACATAAGTAGTGAAAGTTGCAGAAAATTGTTTCAGAAAGTGTAAGCTCTACATTGCGTAAACGTCTTTTAGAAAGTGAAAAAGAGTTTGACAACAATAAATAAGAGCCGTGAGCTATTTTTGGAAGATCAATTATTTAAAACTTTGTGTTGCTTACGTGTTAATGGCCAAAGCCGTTAATTCGGATTGCGGACCAAAAGATTACCCACCTCTTTTCCTTTTTCTTTCCATGAAAATAGGTGAATATCCTCGTGGCCCTACGTCCTCTGTCATCGCTCACGAACGTGAAAGCCAGGTGGGCGGCAGTTAAGTTGATTGATAGGTCGGTGGATATCCGGGTTTCCTGCATCCATGTCAATTGGTGGTTATCATCTAGGCCTATATTCTTAAGTACACTTTAGTTGGAAAAAAGCATGGGCTGGCTTCTCAGATAACATGAACGGCGTAATATCAGTAGTAAGCTGACAGTTAAAAAGTGACAGGGTAATCTTACGAAAGTGTCACCACATGCTATTGTTGTACGTAGGTTGCTTGTCGTTCTGGTTAGATTTCCTTGAAATTAAAAATACACTGTGAATTCTTTGGAGCAGCAAGGGTTTACAAACATGGCCACCTGGCTGTTTATTATGGTCAGAACTCAGAAAAGGATGAAAGGCTCCTTAAAGGGCGTATAACATTCTCCACACAAGAGACCTCACGCTCTGACCTTCGGCCGAATAAATGCCGGGTTAAACTGATCTTCTAAGACATGGGTTGCATGCGACATCAGAAATCCCACAGTTTACTGCAAAGGTACCAAAGAAACATAATACTGAAGCATGCATTCGACCTGCTGATGTAAGCAGGTTGTCTGTTGTCATCTACAAGTAGGAATGGGTTGTAGGGGTACTAGTTAGGGGCAACACCGCACAGCTTGCATTTGGTCGCTCCATTTGTCTCGTACAGGTGGTGAATGCTCCTGTGGCCGCCTCTAACTGGTACCCAACTCTCACCTGTGGCTCCTCGAAGTTGGGTTCTTCACAGCGGCCACACCCCGGGGAACCGTCACGACCGGCGGGCTAAACCAGGTGAGAGTCTCCGGTATTGTGCGTGCCTCCACACCCGGTATGTCTGACTCCCGAACTTCCCACCTCCTCCCTCTCAAAAAGTCCTACGGTGGGGGCGAGAGCAACCCCGTAGGCGGCCCAGACTAACTCGGGTCGTTCTCCCACTAAAACAAATCCGTGACCCATAGTGGAGTTCGGCAGCCGTCTGGGATGTCGGAGCAGCCCTATTTAGGGATAGCACTGCTTGCCTCCTCGCGGAGGAAGGGGCTTGAAAATGTGCCCTAAAAGTGCTGGGTCTCACGTCTTCTGCAGCCGGCCGCGGCTCGCAGATCGCATAATAAGCGGTCGTAAAACTCAAACAAACAACAATACCCCCCGTCCCCATCCCCCTCGCCATACTCTCCAGGCTGCTCGGGTGAGTCCACTCACACTAGCAGCCTGGAATGTACGTTCCCTTTTAGACAATCCTAGGAGCAACCGGCCGGAAAGGAGGACGGCGCTAGTGGCTCGGGATCTGGAGCGCTAAATGGTGGACATTGCTGCTCTCAGCGAGACCCGAATCTCTGAGCAGGGTCAGCTGGAGGAGGTGGGGGCCGGCTACACTTTCTTCTGGAGCGGCCGGCCAAAGGCAGAGCGACGCGACGCTGGTGTTGCCTTTGCCATCCGTAACGACATCGTGGGACGTCTGCCCTGTCTGCCGCAAGGTATCAATGATCGCCTGATGAGCCTCCGCCTGCCTCTTCGGGGACACCCGTTTGCCACCATCATCAGTGCCTACGCCCCCCAATGACGAGCTTTGATGCGGCGAAGGACAAATTCTACGAGAACCAGCACGCCTTGTTGGCGACTGTGCCGAAAGAGGACAAGTTAATTGTCCTTGGTGACTTCAATGCCCGCGTCGCGACGGACCACGCTGCCTGGCAGGGAGTGCTGGGTCCTCACGGTCTCGGTAGCTGCAACGATAATGGCCTCCTTCTTCTGCGCACGTGTGCGGAACACCGTCTCCTGCTGTCCAACACCTTCTTCCGCCTTCCGACGCGGGAGAAGGCCACGTGGATCCACCTTCGGTCGCGGCACTGGCATCTGCTGGACTTTGTTCTCGTCCGGAGGCGAGATGGACAGGACGTGCTGGTAACCAAGGCGATCCGCGATGCCGATGGTTGGACATATCACCACCTCGTCATCTCCCAGATGAGGCTCCGACTGCAACCCCGACGAAGGCTCCAATGTAAGAGGCCACCATGTAAGTTAAATACTCTTTTTTTAAATTTGCCTGCTCACTGTTTTGATTTCAGCAACCAAATAACCGAGAAACTGGAGGACCTGTATGCTCCAGATGATAACGCTACCGTGGAGACACGATGGTGTCAACTGCGAAATGTCATCCAGTCCACCGCCCTCGGTGTACTCGGACGCGCACACCGTCGACACCAGGACTGGTTTGACGACAATGACGCCGACATCAGCAGTTTACTCGCGGAGCAGAATGGACTACACAAAGCCTACATGGACCTTCGGACTGATGCCACCAAAGCAGCCTTTTTCAGATGCCGGCACCTTGTACAACAACGGCTGCGGGAGATGCAGGATGCCTGCATGATCCGAAAGGCTGAGGAAATCCAGGGGTTGCGGACCGCAATGAAATGAAAAACCTTTTCGAAGCCATCAAGGCCATCTACGGCCCGTGTATCAAGGGGTCCGCACCGCTGCTCAGCTCTGACGGCACAACACTGCTGACAGAGAAATCTCAAATTCTGAAGCGCTGGGCCGAGCACTTCAGAAGTGTCCTTAATTGCTCATCAGCCATCTTCGATGCTCCCATTGACCGGCTCCTTCAAGTGGACACAAACAATGACCTGGATCTACCGCCTTCCCTACCAGAAACCATCCGGGCCGTGCAGCAGATTTCCAGCAGTAAAGCACCGGGATCCGACACAATCCCACCGGAAGTCTACAAGCACGGTGGGCCCCGGCTGATGGCAGAACTCACAACACTCTTCAAGGAGATGTGCGCCAAGGACAAGTTCCTCAGGATTTCAAAGACGCGACCATCGTCAATCTCTACAAACGGAAGGGGAACCGGCAACTCTGTGATAATCACAGAGGCATCTTGTTGCTCAGCATCGCCGGAAGATCTTCGCCCGTATCCTTCTCAATCGTCTTAATTTTACCTTGAGCAGGGCCTGCTCCCGGAAAGCCAATGTGACTTCCGCCGACACCGCGGAACAACCGATATAATCTTTGCCGCCCGCCAGCTACAAGAGAAGTGTCAGGAGATGCGAACTCACCTATACACTACCTTCGTGGATCTAACGAAAGCCTTTAACACGGTGTATCGTGACTGACTGTGGAAAGTCATGCAGAAATTTGGTTGTCCTGAGCGGTTCACGCACATGGTGCGTCAGCCTCATGACGGGATGACGACGCGCGTCACTGACAACGGGATGGTATCCGAAGCATTCGCAGTGACCAACGGAGTGAAGCAGGGCTGCTTACTGGCCCCCACCCTCTTCAGTCTCATGTTCTCGGCTATTCTGATGGACGCCTACCGTGATGAGCAGCCTGGTATCCGCATCGCCTACAGAACTGACGGGCACCTTCTCCACAGTCGGCGTATGCAGGCTCCAATGCGCGTGTCTACGACTACAGTCCATGACTTGCTCATCGCGGACGACTGCGCCCTTAAACACCGCGACGGAGGAGGACATGCAAAGGAGCATGGACCACTTCACCAAAGGCTGCGCCGATTTTGGATTAAAAATCAGTACAGCCAAAACCCTTGTCATGCACCAGCCGTCACCCAGCGCAGAATACAATGCTCCTCGAATCAATGTCAACGGTGCTCAACTCAAAAACGTGGAATACTTCGCTTATCTAGGAAGCACGATATCGCGCAACACGAGAATCGATGACGAGGTTGCCCAACGGATCTCCAAAGCTAGTCATGCCTTCCTCGGCTGCAGGCCTCCGTGTGGAATCGCCACGGTATTCACCTGAACACCAAACTGAAGATGTACAAGGCCGTCGTCTTGTCGACACTCCTTTACGGAGCGGAAACCTGGACCGTCTACTCAAACCAAGCCAGGAAGCTGAATCACTTTCATCTCAGCTGCCTCCACAAATACTGAAGCTGAGACGGCAAGACAGGATCCCGGACACGGAAGTCCTGGAGCGGACCGGAATCCTCAGCATCCATGCCATGCTGAGGCAAGTCCAACTGCGATGGAGCGGCCACCTGGTAAGAATGAACGAGGAGCGACTACCCAAACGACTTTTCTACGGTGATGTCGCTACAGGTTCTCGCCGGCAGGGAGGTCAAAAACGACGCTACAAGGACACTTGGAAGAAATCGCTTAAGCAACTTCAAATCAACTCGGCGACCTGGGAGGACCTCGCCCAGGATAGACTGGCATGGAGAAGATCAGTGAAGACTGGTTCAGTAATCTATGAGTCCAACCGGATTGCCGCCGCCAAGGCCAAAAGACCAGCACGAAAGTCACCAGCGCCCCTGACCAACACAGCCAATGCCCAGGCCCTGCCAACATGCCCGCGCTGTCAACGCATCTTCCACGCGCGAATCGGCCTGGTTGGACATCTTCGGACGCAATGCACCAACAATCCGAAAATTCCAATTTATACAGCAAATTCTGCCAACCCTCCTTTGACTCCCCCCACCCTCACTCCTGGCATCAATTCCATTACTCCCACCATCATAGAGACCACATCCATCTACTCATCGCCTGTTACTCCCACCACCGCAACCACCACCGCCTTCGCCTTCACTACCACCACCACCACCATCAGCGATGGGGAATCTCTCCTGCGCTGTACTCAATGCAACCGCACATTCACCTCACGCATCGGCCTGGTCGGTCACTTACGAATACATCGTACAGAGACCGGTGAGCCAGTGCCTGGAGCACCATCACACAGCAGAGATCGTCGCCTCCACTGCCTTCACTGTCCTCGCGCATTCACTCATCGCATGGGCATATTCGGTCGCATGCGCATCCATGAGAGCAGAATTCACCGCAATGACGACAACACCGATAAACCATGCACACCATCCGCTCCTGCCATTCTTAGCGCCCCTGCCAACCCCACTACCATGAATGACATCCCCCCAGCCTCTACCAATTTCTCCTGCCCATACTGCGCCCGCAACTTCAACTCACTCATCGGCCTGGTCGGTCACCTGCGAATCCATCGCACGGAGGCTGATAAACCAGTGCCTGAGGCTTATACATACAGTCGACGCGCTCGCCTTCACTGCCTTCACTGCTCCCGCACATTTATACACCGCATGGGCCTATAAGAACACATGCGCCTCCACGACAACCTCCGGTAAACCACCGGAGGCCTAAGCTACATCAGCGCACACTACCTACACCAATACATCGACAACACCCTCACAATCACCATTTGCCAGAGAATATCACGGTTTCCTAGAAACCGTGGCTGGGAAGTCTGCCAATCTGACGCTTCCACCAGACCACGCCGCCGGCTCAGTGCATGTGCTGTGTGTGTCGAGTGGCTGACCAGTGGACTGGGAGTCAGACGGCGATGGCTGCTCCATATCCCCTGAGTTTGTGAATCCTGGTGTGTGCGTTATGGGGGCCAGGTCGTGCTGTGGCGCGCGAAGACGGTTACGTCGATCCGTCAGCCAATGCGCCCACTCTCACATCAGGCAACTGACCGGCTTGGACAGTGTCTGATTGTGGGGGTTGGGGAGAGAGTGAGGAAGACAGCTCAGCGCATGTTCCTCACTATAAACAATCTGGCGCGCTTGAAACTATCACGGTGCGCTAAAAGCAGTGGCTTGGAAGGTTGCCAACTGACGGGATAACTCGGACCGCGTGGTCAGCCCAATGTGTGTTTTGTGTGGAGTGGCTGACTGGCGGACTGAGAGTCAGGCTGCAATGGCTCCTTCTTAATGTGGTCTTTATGGCACTCCCACTCTGTGGGATCCAAACCAGGTGTGGGGGTACGCCCAGGGGCAGCTCCGGCCGCGCCAGCCACCTGTGATCTCTCTCATCTCCGGTCTTCTTGCCTGTGTAGTGAGACCGGGCTCAGGTGGGGGAGGAGAAGAGTGTGCGGTAACGTTAACCGCCACGGTTGGAAGGTTGCCAACTGACAATTACACCTCAGACCTCGCAGTTAGTCCAATGTGTGTTGTGTGGAGTGGCTGACTTGTGGTCTGAGAGTCAGGCTGCGATGGCTCCTTCTTGACGTGACCTCTGGCTATCTCACACATGTGAGATGTAAGTTGTTCAACCCCCTGTTGTGGGAAATCCTGGTGCTTGTGTTTGGGGGGCCAGGTCGTGTACGTAGTACATGTAGACGAGGTCACCAGCAGCTGCGCCTGCTTCCGCATCAGACAACCGACCAGCTCGGACAGTGGTCTGATTGTGGGGGTGGGGAAGAGAGTGAGGTCGAGAGCTCAGCGTATTTTCCTCACTATAAACAATCTGACGCGCTTGAAACTATCACAGGGCGCTAAAAGCCGTGGCTTGGAAGGTTGCCAACTGAGGGGATAACTCGGACCGCGTGGTCAGCCCAATGTGTGTTTTGTGTGGAGTGGCTGACCGGCGGACTGAGAGTCAGGTTGCCATGGCTCCTTCTTAATGTGACCTTTATGGCACTCCCACTCCGTGGGATCTGAGCCAGGTGTGGTGGCACACCAAGGGGCGGCGCCGGCCGCGCCAGCCACCTGCGCCCTCTCCCATCTCCGGTCTTCTTGACTCTGTCATGACACCGGGCTCAGATGGGGAGGAGGAGAGAGTGCGGTAGCTGCAGCGCAAGGCTACTATCACTTAAAACTAATTCACGCGCAAGTCACCGTCCCTGCACCACCTGGTGTGGAGCATACGGTGGACCTCGTCGAAATCGACGGTCGAACTGCCACAAGTAGGAATCCAAGACAGGGTTTTACAATTGTCGCTCGCGAAGGTAAAGGGAATTTTGCTGCAAGAAGTCAAAGATAGACTTTTAATCAGCGAACGGATTTTACTGGCTGTGGTGCGATTCAATTGCTACCTCTAAAAAACACGAGGCTGATATCCCCTTCGTTTAGTCTTCTCAATCCTTACAGAGTTGCCCACCACAGAATTACAAACACTTAACCAAGCATTGTGAGCGACAACTCATGATAAAGTACCCTTATACTAGGCTTCCTTACATTCTTTGATACGCCGCTCGTTCTCTGGATATGCCTTTATTTTATCTTAGAATTGAGACCTATTGCAAAAAGTCAGATATAACATAAAAGCAAAACTATTTGCTCAAGGGTATTTATACAAACCTGTCTCCATGTTCGTGAACATAAAAAAGGCTCAAAGTCAACTCGGATTGGACAGGTTATTTTGTATAGCAAACACCTAATATTGATTAATTCATTCTCTGCTTCAATTATATCGGCCCGAAGACTTCGACTTGTGAAAATAAAACGCGGAATTCTGGGTGATCACCTCGCTGGATGATTCTTAATTTGTATGGTAAAGTCCAAGCCACCTAGTTACTCCTTGAAATTATATACGAAGTCCATAGTTATTCTCGGTTCTTCCATAAGAACTACCTCCTCTCCAATAAAATGTTGAAAGTAAAAAGGAGTAGCATCAGTTTCCTTTGACGCAGTAGCATAATCGTAAGGTACTTCAACCATTTTCTTAATAAGGGTTTTTCCGCAAGTCGAGGGTCTTTTAAAACAAGGCCATTGGTACAACTTTCTTTCAGGAGCACGATTATTTCAACATCAAATAAAAATCGTTTAGCATCAATGCTGTTATCACGAAACACCTTTTCCAAAAATATCACCCCTAAGTTGAGCTGTGCCTGTTATCTAAATACGGTAGAATCCTGCCATGTGCATGTTGGTGTGGATCGTTTTTTGAAATATCAAGGTAATCACGCCATGTTGTGCCCACACTAGGCAAGATTTTTTCGTCTGATGCCAAATAGTCTTCGAAATCCTCTTCAGAATTAACATTGGCATCTTTGCAAAGCTCTATGAAACTCACCATTTTATAATATAGTGGCCAGAAGCTATTTTTTTCGAAGTTTCTGATAAATGTCTGCAAATATCGGACATGTTTGCACAGTCTACAGCTGTTTATGCTGCACGGTGGTTTAATGCCTCTCAGAACGTGAGTTCCACAATTCCACCATCAGGATCATTTCTGTCGTAGTGAAACAAGAGGCCATCAAAACGTGCAGCAAGATAATCAATTTTTTCGCTGATTTCTAACCACTTTTAAAATCGTTTTCCGGCAATCCACTTTTCCTGTAAACAGCTGAAAGCAATCATTCCATTTATCTCAGCGAATTATATGGAATGACAGGGTATCATGTCCAACGCGGACAGTGTTCACCTGTGTTGTGTACAACGAACGAGCCATTTTGATACTGAATGTAGATGAAGTTGGGTTTTTTAATTTACCACGCAATCCTCAACTTCAATCACTTATGGCAAGTTCAAAACGAAATGCTTAGTGTTGCATGCTGTCTCTTTTGACAGGTGTATATGACAGTTACTGAACAAAGAACACACCTACAAGTTGACACTTGTTTCTAAATTAGAAGATCTGATCTGGTTACCCGAAATAAGACTTTCCGGCTGCCTTAGATTAAATGGACTTTGCTATTTTTAGCGCAATTTATCAAATATTAATGGCAGTGCAATATTGACCCATACGTTGACAAAACTGTAACCTCTGCAAACTGCAGTAACAGATCATAAAGAGATTTCTAATTTACGTACATATATATGAGTGTATGTAAAAACAGGTGTACGCAGCAGGATTGCTCGGTTTCGTTACATTTCGCGATGGCTTATCACCTGCAAGACATCTTTGCATAATACAGACAATGAATAGAAGTGGCAGTTTGAATTTCCACAGAATGTCAATCCGTAACAGCAAGGATCAAGGTTCACTGTAAAGAATGATCCGATAAAATACTTTACCTTAAAACACCAGATAGAGGAGATTAGATGGGAGCATAGTTAAAACAAATCACAGTCGTGAGTTAATCTAGGCGTGAATATTATCAGGGCAATAAGAGAGTGAGCACATGGTCACGCTGCTTGCAGCTGGACTCATCTTTATTAGCCCTACTAAACACCTTCCAATCAACCGAACACGCCATCTAGGAACGTCTCCTCTTCTCGTGTGTAAAGGACTGTCAGGGCCTTAACGGGCTTTTGCTTTTAATTCTACGACCCAGACCCCAACATAAGGAGTCAGAAGTTATTTAAATTTTGTGTTTGTGCAGTTGAAACTTCGGTGATTTGCGTCCACCTTGATACACCCCACTGAATTCTTCTGTCCTGCAGGTGGCTTTATTTGGTAATAATGTGTCAGCAGTTGTTCTCATTAAGGAATTAATCACCGCCTGCTTATAATCGGAAAAAGTAGATCAAATGTCAAATTTGTTGCTAGGAGGTGATGGAAAGCAAACAATAGAACCAGCTTACAATCTACCCAAAGCATTAAAAATATGGCATGATTTTATAATTAGCATAACTCTGCTTAAGCACATTTTCTGATCAGTAAAACACATTTGAAGTTTCGCGGAAGCATAAATTACTTCCCTGTTCCCTCCTAGGAAAATGAAAAAAACGTCTAATCGGAGCGTTTCCAAAAGGAAAACCCTGCGTTATGCCGTTAAATAACATTGTAATCGTAAACGCTTCAAGGAACGAACATAATTAAGGTGTAAGTCCTGAAAACGTGGACTGGCCTTAGGAGGCTGCTAATGAAAATAAGGCAACGAGATGGTATTATGTGCACGTGAAGCCACTATGCACGCACTCTGCATTTACCATGGCCAGAACCAGAGAGCAGCAGCCACATTGCGAGCACGTCCTACGTTCTTAATTTTTATTCTGAAAAACCTTCACTGATTACGCATATTTCCTGGAATGGGGTACAGCCCTTATTATGCTCAAATATATCTACTGATGCATAGGTTTCAAATTTGATACTAAGGTTTTTGCATGTTGGATGCGTTTGCTGTCCTGATCAAAACGCGTATGCGAAATACAAGTGTTGAAAAGATTTTACGCTGCAAGGTACCGGTGACTATATTAGCAGCACAAGTAATGTTAGTGCAGCTGGCAGACATACGCCATATGCTCACGAATGGACTCCCGGTGCAATTAATGCCTTTAATGCCGGTCTCTGCCTCCGTAATCTTGCGAAACTGGATACATATGGAGGCAGCGGTGGTAACCAGTCTATTCTTGTTATGGGCTGCGTCCAATAACAATCCCCATGGGAGAACATACAGCCAGTGGTCCACACTATGACAGTTGACATCATCCATCTTCTCACACGGGACAAAAACGATGGAACGGAAAAGTCTCCTTGGACAAATGGGTCTGACTGTCATTAGTATTTGGGTCGCTGGTCTTTTGACATCATAGATCAAAAATATTGGCCCAGTATGCGGATGAGACCTTCTCCGTCATCCAACAGAATCAGGTGCCATAATTCAAAGAAACCTCTGGTGCCGTCTTTTCGGAAGTAAAATGTTTCGATGGGCGAGGTTTAATAAAATGAGCCAACCTTCCTAGCGTCCTGTCCTGCAGCAAAGATTGTGGTGGCAAGCGAAACCTATGACGCTGGTACTGAAATTTAACAATTCAGTAAAAACACAGTTGTGTAATGCTGGTGAGAAAAGGTGGACAAGTTTGCCAAACTACAATATGGCCAACGGTTTCTTAGAGTGAATGTTTACCCACGCATCTTTCTTAGCTGATACACGCGTAAAGATGACGAAGGAGAGACTTCAATCGACTGCAAAATTTGGGGATCCCTCCCGTATGTAAAGAACGATGGATCAGGTGGCCGAAAGTCCCATTGCTTCAGCAGGAAACGTCTGCATTCGCTTACCGGGTCTGTTTTAATTACTGACACAGCAACTACGTCAGAGAAACCTGGAGATTATTACGAGCGCGAATGGCCCCGAACGTAGCAGCAATGAGGAGGAAGTACGCTAACTCCCAGATCATGGCTTTTTTGATGAGCTTGGCCGCACCTTCAAGTTTTGATGAGGCCAAAATCGTCGCAAGGCCTGGCAACCGCTTGAGCCATGAACGGATTGAGTCATGGTTCGCCGGGCAGCATTCAATTAACTTGCGCAATGAACTTACGCCACCATATTTTGTGCCGCGATTTTGTCTAGAGCCAACTTACTAGCCACGCGGGGACGAAGTGTATGACCAGCCATCTGGGTGAAAAAGAGCCAAATTGTCGAGTAATCGTCAAACCAAGAATCTAAAACCGTGATGAAATCACAGATATTATTGACTCGGCAATGGACCAATGAGCAACCATCCCATCACCCACGACCCCTAGCCATGTACACATGAACTGCCAAAAATATAAGGCAATCAATTGCCGTTCAACCACACCCTATGCATATTACGTACCTTCTGCCCCCGTTCGCACTTTTCTGCACCTGTCTTTGATGATGTGTCCGAGAGAGAATCTGAAAAGTTAGGTTAATAAACCTATGCCCCGGACATTGTGTCTCCTTCGTAAAAGCTTACATTTTACCCACGTTTTAGGCATAAATAAGCGCATAAATACCTGAGAGTAATTTCGGGTGATTAACAAGTTCCTTTTAAGCTATTTAAACTACATTTGACAGCATCTTCTTGATACGACAGTGATGGTTACAAACAGTTTATACTTGCTTGAATATCCGAATTCATAACGTAGCTGTATAAATGAAAAGTCCTTATGAGGACTTATCTTACTCACACGTATGCTCTCCAAATTGTCTGTTTAACTTTAATGTGAATTTTTGAAAAACTGTGGTGTATACTCCATTTGGGGCATAAATAATTGAACAGGAACGATGCGATACTGTTCAGCCTTAAACATCCAGCCATTTGTGCTAATTTATAAATGATTTTGATCGTCCTTTTCGTAGTATCAGATTCGCAGATGTGGTTGACTTTAAAATTGATAGAACAAAAGATTAGTTATGCTTATGTTTTCTATAAAATGTATTCAAATAAGCATGTTCATCGAAAAACAAGTGAAGATAGGCACGCAGCTTAAGCATTCAGTTTTTATGACATCAGAAAATGTTTTCTTTCAAAAGACAATAACCTGGCTTTTTAATTTACCAGGGTTTTATACTACAGGATTATCGATTCTGCAAACAGAGTTATGCAAGCATTACTAAAGGGAAACTATTTTTCGAATGTATGTTAACATCTAATGAGACTTTAGTGATTCTGTAGGAAACAAAACGGCACACGGCAGCCCCAATTACGATTCGACTAAAGAGAAGAGTGCTCAGGTTCAACTGTAATCAGTTCTCGCAAAAGTGCTCAAAATGGCGTGTTTTCACTGTAGATTCTCTTCTGGCGCCAGAAGGTTGCTGATGCAAGCCGGTAGAGGGATAAAAAATAATTATTTATGTCCTATCCCATAAGTTCAATTGTTTCGTTTTAGGGTACTAACTGAAAACAAGTGTTACTTTCATTTTCATTTTGAGGGCGAGATCACACATATAAAAAGAGGTTGATGACGTTTAATTCGGTAATTCTGTAATGCAAACAATAGAAAATGCATAGCGAAATAATGAGCCGTATTAAATTTGGCATATTTAGTACTGTCGACAAACAGCCATTGCTAACGTTAAGAATTTATAAATGGCAAAACTGTTTTGAAAGAAGGGACGTTACATGTCATACATATTTACAACTGCTTCATACATTTGACTCTGTTTTGGTAAATTTACAGTTATTTGAAATTGGAATACACTTCGAAAAGAGAGAATCAAGCTGTGGATGTTAGTAACACGATTTTCCCTATTAAAGACTAAGAAGCGCATTCCATATCAGAGGTCGTAATTAGATATTCTATTTCGGTAGAAAAAAAACGCATAAAATTTGAATATTCAGTGGGACAAAAATCTTACCCATTAGCCAGGGTAATCGCAATATGAGAAAAATGACGCAGTTTAGAAATAAGGATCACTTAAACTCTATTATACGATTTTCGACAAGTAAATGTTGAATACGGCCGAATATGTAAAATCACTTTAAACGCTGATACTGACTTTGTGTAGCAACGCAAAGTGCTCTACTCATGGTATCTGGAGAGCTTTAAAATGAGCACTTATATCCAAAAAAACATTAATTAAACCCCGCAAGTACTCCACTCGAAACGTTCCTTCGCGCTGTTTTCCTTCTCTGCATTCTACAAAAATAAACCATTTTGGCAGTTCTGCATTGATAAATTCTCTGCCCTGTGTGAGCATTGAAAACACCTGAATAGTTGCATTACCAATCTCTTTGCTGCTTAGTAGATGATAAGAAGTCGACAGCCAGTTATCCGATACAGTGGACGGTGGGAAATATCGAGCCCTGACTAAATTGATACGCTCGATGAGGAGGATTCGAACCTCAGGTGCATCATAACCTGCGGTTGGGTATAATTGAGTGATGAAGAATTTTGAGCTGGAAGTTACTTTTCCAGTCTCTCGTGTCTTTTACGGCATTTTAGATTCGTCTTTACTTCTAATAGTCATGCTGCGGATGCTGTCTGGATTAGAGTTTGAGTTTCGAGGCAGAACGGAACTTGCGAATTCCGTTAACAATCGGTGAGCGTTCGCCAACAAATAAGTTAAATGTTTGTTGTCTACTTAAGCAAATATCTGAGCGGCCACTCAGTCGTTCTTTCCGCCAACAAAACTATGTTTAGTCATCAAAACAGTTTTGATGAGTTAGAGCTCAAAGATCGTCTCAAGAGAATGTGCGGAAATTTGTTGAAAGCCTACGTTGTATATGCTGCGTTATTTAGGACACTCATCAATTTTGAAATCTTTGGCGCAACAAGATAAATTTAGGCTCATGAACTTGACAATGAAGTCCCTTAATCAAGCTTAGGTATCTGGTTCGGAAACATGTTTTATGATTGTAAATGTAGCACATTAAAACAGTCTTTGCGTGTTAGGGCGCGATGATCTTCTAAACAGAATTAGCGAAAATGTGTGAATGCCTATGTTGTGTATCCTGCGTTATTTTTGTCACTCATTAATTTTGATATCTTTGGTACAACAAAATAAATTAAGGCTTATGAACTTGAAAATGAAGTCCCGAAATCAAGCTGAAGTATTTGTTTCGGAAACATGTTTTATGATTGTAAATGTAGCACATGGGAATTCATTACCTTGCACAGCGTGTCGAATTGTTCTAATATCTCCTGCGAGCACAAACACTATTCGTGCCTGTGCTAGAGGAATCCACATAACTCACAGGGGTTACGGACGCTGAAGCTAGCTAAGGGTGAATTCCATGTATACACTACTTTCATAATTTATTGGTAAATTAAGTAAGATAAGAAAAAGGAAATAAAGTTAAAATTAATGCTCTAAGGCTTTATAAACCGTAGAATATGAATGCAGCAAGGTCATCAAGGTAGTTCAGGAACGTTGTTTTTAGAAAGACACCCGCTTACAAATCTAACCATTTATTGGCTAGATGTACCCTAGAAATATTTTTTTGAATTTAGTCGAATGAACTAAGCAACAGAAGTCGGAGAACAGGGCAGGACAGAAGAGAAAATGCTTTTGTTATTTAGCCCTTGTTAAGGCTCCCTCTATAAATCGCATTTTTTCTAAAGATAAAAACAAGTTTATTGTCTCAGGTACGCAATAAAACGCAAGAACATGCAACGTGAATACGCACCAAAATTATGCGCATTTAGCAAAACTTAAAAACGGTCAAAGGCGCAAAGCTGACTCCTATATATTTCTGACTCAGACATCTTCTTATTAGAAACCTCAATTCTGATATCACTCTGAGGTCAGTTCGTTAAGGTCAGGTAAAAGTAGAGCGTTTGTCATTTAGCAGTTCTGTGTTGTCTACCGGATGCGTTGTGGAGCTCAACATCTTCAACCTCCTTGCCCTTCTAACAGTATTTGGTAGTTACTGGCAAACATTCAGTCGCACTGGTTTTCATCAAAAAGAGGCGGAAATCATCGGCATCTTGTCACTCTGCCGCCTCTGGTGAAGTAGTTCAGCTGAAAAGATGCTTCGTGCAGATGGATTGGATTGTTATTTTGAAATTGGGCATTGTTATTGTGCAGCGAGGAAACATATGAACAATGGCCAGGAAACTGCGGAAAAGGGGAAAACATTGAGTTTGTAGATGTCTGTCGGGCATACATCATGAAGTAGTTGTTGACTGACCGGCAAAAGTGTAAGCTTCAGAACCCCATAACAAGTCCTGCCTATCTAAGCATTTTAAATTTGGAAGAGTTTTTATTAATTTGCGGATGCTGTAGCCTAGAAATTTCGTTTTGAAATTATAATTCAGCAACCAGCTGTGGTTTGTAAGTACGCTGAAAATAATTGGGTTAATATTCAATTTCTTTTTGCTTTCGCTTAAATTTAAAATTAATTCAAATCAGGTTAACATTTTTTTACTTTTCCCACGCGCAGTCATTTGGAAGAATTTGAGTTAAGCCATTCGTGGATTTTAGCCCCTATTAGTACAAGTAACTTCATGGCCCCTTCTTTGGGCTTGTAAGAGGAACTTTTTCACTTTTTACTATTAACTTCAGACTTGCACACGTCAGTGTTCTCTGCAATGCATTTGCGAAGTCAACATTTTCTTTCTGTATGCAGGCAAGATGGTTATAGAGGAGTGAAGATGAATTCATTTTAGACGGTCAAAACGTAAATTACAAGCAGCACCATGTACCACGTTGTGGTTCGGTGGAACATTTTCTTTCTGTATGCAGGCAAGATGGTTATAGAGGAGTGAAGATGAATTAATTTTAGACGGTCAAAACGTAAATTACAAGCAGCACCATGTACCACGTTGTGGTTCGGTGGAACATTTTCTTTCTGTATGCAGGCAAGATGGTTATAGAGGAGTGAAGATGAATTCATTTTAGACGGTCGAAACGTAAATTACAAAGCAGCACCATGTACCACGTTGTGGTTCGGTGGAACATTTTCTTTCTGTATGCAGGCAAGATGGTTATAGAGGAGTGAAGATGAATTCATTTTAGACGGTCGAAACGTAAATTACAAGCAGCACCATGTACCACGTTGTGGTTCGTCGGAACATTTCTTTCTGTATGCAGGCAAGATGGTTATAGAGGAGTGAAGATGAATTCATTTTTAGACGGTCGAAACGTAAATTACAAAGCAGCACCATGTACCACGTTGTGGTTCGGTGGAACATTTTTCTTTTCTGTATGCAGGCAAGATGGTTATAGAGGAGTGAAGATGAATTCATTTTTAGACGGTCGAAAACGTAAATTACAAGCAGCACCATGTACAACGTGGTGGTTCGTCGGAACATTTTCTTTCTGTATGCAGGCAAGATGGTTATAGAGGAGTGAAGATGAATTCATTTTAGACGGTCAAAACGTAAATTACAAGCAGCACCATGTACCACGTTGTGGTTCGTCGGAACATTTTCTTTCTGTATGCAGGCACGATGGTTATAGAGGAGTGAAGATGAATTCATTTTAGACGGTCAAAACGTAAATTACAAGCAGCACCATGTACAACGTTGTGGTTCGTCGGAACATTTTCATTCTGTATGCAGGCAAGATGGTTATAGAGGAGTGAAGATGAATTCATTTTTAGACGGTCGAAACGTAAATTACAAGCAGCACCATGTACCACGTTGTGGTTCGGTGGAACATTTTCATTCTGTATGCAGGCAAGATGGTTATAGAGGAGTGAAGATGAATTCATTTTAGACGGTCAAAACGTAAATTACAAGCAGCACCATGTACCACGTTGTGGTTCGGTCGGAACATTTTCTTTCTGTATGCAGGCACGATGGTTATAGAGGAGTGAAGATGAATTCATTTTTAGACGGTCGAAAACGTAAATTACAAGCAGCACCATGTACCACGTTGTGGTTCGGTGGAACATTTTTCTTTCTGTATGCAGGCAAGATGGTTATAGAGGAGTGAAGATGAATTCATTTTTAGACGGTCAAAACGTAAATTGCAAGCAGCACCATGTACACGTTGTGGTTCGGTGGAACATTTTCTTTCTGTATGCAGGCAAGATGGTTATAGAGGAGTGAAGATGAATTCATTTTAGACGGTCGAAACGTAAATTACAAGCAGCACCATGTACCACGTTGTGGTTCGGTGGAACATTTTCTTTCTGTATGCAGGCACGATGGTTATAGAGGAGTGAAGATGAATTCATTTTAGACGGTCGAAACGTAAATTACAAGCAGCACCATGTACCACGTTGTGGTTCGGTGGAACATTTTCTTTCTGTATGCAGGCAAGATGGTTATAGAGGAGTGAAGATGAATTCATTTTAGACGGTCAAAACGTAAATTACAAGCAGCACCATGTACCACGTTGTGGTTCGTCGGAACATTTTTCTTTCTGTATGCAGGCATTTTAGACGGTCAAAACGTAAATTACAAGCAGCACCATGTACCACGTTGTGGTTCGGTGGAACATTTTCTTTCTGTATGCAGGCACGATGGTTATAGAGGAGTGAAGATGAATTCATTTTAGACGGTCAAAACGTAAATTACAAAGCAGCACCATGTACCACGTTGTGGTTCGGTCGGAACATTTTCTTTCTGTATGCAGGCAAGATGGTTATAGAGGAGTGAAGATGAATTCATTTTTAGACGGTCAAAAACGTAAATTACAAGCAGCACCATGTACCACGTTGTGGTTCGGTGGAACATTTTTCTTTCTGTATGCAGGCAAGATGGTTATAGAGGAGTGAAGATGAATTCATTTTTAGACGGTCGAAACGTAAATTACAAGCAGCACCATGTACCACGTTGTGGTTCGGTCGGAACATTTTTCTTTCTGTATGCAGGCAAGATGGTTATAGAGGAGTGAAGATGAATTCATTTTTAGACGGTCGAAAACGTAAATTACAAGCAGCACCATGTACCACGTTGTGGTTCGGTGGAACATTTTCTTTCTGTATGCAGGCAAGATGGTTATAGAGGAGTGAAGATGAATTCATTTTAGACGGTCGAAACGTAAATTACAAGCAGCACCATGTACCACGTTGTTGTTCGGTGGAACATTTTCTTTCTGTATGCAGGCAAGATGGTTATAGAGGAGTGAAGATGAATTCATTTTAGACGGTCGAAACGTAAATTACAAGCAGCACCATGTACCACGTTGTGGTTCGTCGGAACATTTTCTTTCTGTATGCAGGCAAGATGGTTATAGAGGAGTGAAGATGAATTCATTTTAGACGGTCAAAACGTAAATTACAAGCAGCACCATGTACCACGTTGTGGTTCGGTGGAACATTTTCTTTCTGTATGCAGGCAAGATGGTTATAGAGGAGTGAAGATGAATTCATTTTAGACGGTCAAAACGTAAATTACAAGCAGCACCATGTACCACGTTGTGGTTCGTCGGAACATTTTCTTTCTGTATGCAGGCAAGATGGTTATAGAGGAGTGAAGATGAATTCATTTTAGACGGTCGAAACGTAAATTACAAGCAGCACCATGTACCACGTTGTGGTTCGTCGGAACATTTTCTTTCTGTATGCAGGCACGATGGTTATAGAGGAGTGAAGATGAATTCATTTTTAGACGGTCAAAACGTAAATTACAAGCAGCACCATGTACCACGTTGTGGTTCGGTGGAACATTTTTCTTTCTGTATGCAGGCAAGATGGTTATAGAGGAGTGAAGATGAATTCATTTTTAGACGGTCGAAACGTAAATTACAAGCAGCACCATGTACCACGTTGTGGTTCGGTCGGAACATTTTTCTTTCTGTATGCAGGCAAGATGGTTATAGAGGAGTGAAGATGAATTCATTTTTAGACGGTCGAAACGTAAATTACAAGCAGCACCATGTACCACGTTGTGGTTCGGTGGAACATTTTTCTTTCTGTATGCAGGCAAGATGGTTATAGAGGAGTGAAGATGAATTCATTTTTAGACGGTCGAAAACGTAAATTACAAGCAGCACCATGTACCACGTTGTGGTTCGGTGGAACATTTTTCTTTCTGTATGCAGGCAAGATGGTTATAGAGGAGTGAAGATGAATTCATTTTTAGACGGTCGAAACGTAAATTACAAGCAGCACCATGTACCACGTTGTGGTTCGGTGGAACATTTTTCTTTCTGTATGCAGGCAAGATGGTTATAGAGGAGTGAAGATGAATTCATTTTTAGACGGTCGAAACGTAAATTACAAGCAGCACCATGTACCACGTTGTGGTTCGTCGGAACATTTCTTTCTGTATGCAGGCAAGATGGTTATAGAGGAGTGAAGATGAATTCATTTTTAGACGGTCAAAACGTAAATTACAAGCAGCACCATGTACCACGTTGTGGTTCGTCGGAACATTTTTCTTTCTGTATGCAGGCAAGATGGTTATAGAGGAGTGAAGATGAATTCATTTTTAGACGGTCGAAAACGTAAAATTACAAGCAGCACCATGTACCACGTTGTGGTTCGGTCGGAACATTTTCTTTCCTGTATGCAGGCAAGATGGTTATAGAGGAGTGAAGATGAATTCATTTTAGACGGTCAAAACGTAAATTGCAAAGAGCACCATGTACCACGTTGTGGTTCGGTGGAACATTTTCTTTCTGTATGCAGGCACGATGGTTATAGAGGAGTGAAGATGAATTCATTTTAGACGGTCAAAACGTAAATTACAAGCAGCACCATGTACCACGTTGTGGTTCGTCGGAACATTTTCTTTCTGTATGCAGGCACGATGGTTATAGAGGAGTGAAGATGAATTCATTTTTAGACGGTCAAAACGTAAATTACAAGCAGCACCATGTACCACGTTGTGGTTCGGTGGAACATTTTCTTTCTGTATGCAGGCAAGATGGTTATAGAGGAGTGAAGATGAATTCATTTTAGACGGTCGAAACGTAAATTACAAGCAGCACCATGTACCACGTTGTGGTTCGTCGGAACATTTTCTTTCTGTATGCAGGCAAGATGGTTATAGAGGAGTGAAGATGAATTCATTTTAGACGGTCAAAACGTAAATTACAAGCAGCACCATGTACCACGTTGTGGTTCGGTGGAAAATTTTCTTTCTGTATGCAGGCAAGATGGTTATAGAGGAGTGAAGATGAATTCATTTTAGACGGTCAAAACGTAAATTACAAGCAGCACCATGTACCACGTTGTGGTTCGGTGGAACATTTTCTTTCTGTATGCAGGCAAGATGGTTATAGAGGAGTGAAGATGAATTCATTTTTAGACGGTCAAAACGTAAATTACAAGCAGCACCATGTACCACGTTGTGGTTCGGTGGAACATTTTCTTTCTCTATGCAGGCAAGATGGTTAAAGAGGAGTGAAGATGAATTCATTTTAGACGGTCGAAACGTAAATTACAAGCAGCACCATGAACCACGTTGTGGTTCGTCGGAACATTTCTTTCTTGTATGCAGGCAAGATGGTTATAGAGGAGTGAAGATGAATTCATTTTTAGACGGTCGAAAACGTAAATTACAAGCAGCACCATGTACCACGTTGTGGTTCGGTGGAACATTTTCTTTCTGTATGCAGGCAAGATGGTTATAGAGGAGTGAAGATGAATTCATTTTTAGACGGTCGAAACGTAAATTACAAAGCAGCACCATGTACCACGTTGTGGTTCGGTCGGAACATTTTCATTCT
This sequence comes from Schistocephalus solidus, assembly GCA_017591395.1. Classification (NCBI taxonomy): domain Eukaryota; kingdom Metazoa; phylum Platyhelminthes; class Cestoda; order Diphyllobothriidea; family Diphyllobothriidae; genus Schistocephalus; species Schistocephalus solidus. The sequence goes on from WEDG01003855.1 coordinate 116,842, forward strand.
GTATGCAGGCAAGATGGTTATAGAGGAGTGAAGATGAATTCATTTTTAGACGGTCAAAACGTAAATTACAAGCAGCACCATGTACCACGTTGTGGTTCGGTCGGAACATTTTTCTTTCTTAATGCAGGCAAGATGGTTATAGAGGAGTGAAGATGAATTCATTTTTAGACGGTCGAAACGTAAATTACAAGCAGCACCATGTACCACGTTGTGGTTCGGTGGAACATTTTTCTTTCTGTATGCAGGCACGATGGTTATAGAGGAGTGAAGATGAATTCATTTTTAGACGGTCGAAACGTAAATTACAAGCAGCACCATGTACCACGTTGTGGTTCGGTCGGAACATTTTTCTTTCTGTATGCAGGCAAGATGGTTATAGAGGAGTGAAGATGAATTCATTTTTAGACGGTCGAAAACGTAAATTACAAGCAGCACCATGTACCACGTTGTGGTTCGGTCGGAACATTTTTCTTTCTGTATGCAGGCAAGATGGTTATAGAGGAGTGAAGATGAATTCATTTTTAGACGGTCGAAACGTAAATTACAAGCAGCACCATGTACCACGTTGTTGTTCAGTGAACATTTTCTTTCTGTATGCAGGCAAGATGGTTATAGAGGAGTGAAGATGAATTCATTTTTAGACGGTCGAAACGCAAATTACAAGCAGCACCATGTACCACGTTGTGGTTCGGTGGAACATTTTTCTTTCTGTATGCAGGCAAGATGGTTATAGAGGAGTGAAGATGAATTCATTTTAGACGGTCGAAAACGTAAATTACAAGCAGCACCATGTACCACGTTGTGGTTCGGTGGAACATTTTTCTTTCTGTATGCAGGCAAGATGGTTATAGAGGAGTGAAGATGAATTCATTTTAGACGGTCGAAAACGTAAAATTACAAGCAGCACCATGTACCACGTTGTGGTTCGGTGGAACATTTTTCTTTCTGTATGCAGGCAAGATGGTTATAGAGGAGTGAAGATGAATTCATTTTTAGACGGTCGAAAACGTAAATTACAAGCAGCACCATGTACCACGTTGTGGTTCGGTGGAACATTTTCTTTCTGTATGCAGGCAAGATGGTTATAGAGGAGTGAAGATGAATTCATTTTTAGACGGTCAAAACGTAAATTACAAGCAGCACCATGTACCACGTTGTGGTTCGTCGGAACATTTTTCTTTCTGTATGCAGGCAAGATGGTTATAGAGGAGTGAAGATGAATTCATTTTTAGACGGTCGAAAACGTAAATTACAAGCAGCACCATGTACCACGTTGTGGTTCGGTGGAACATTTTCTTTCTGTATGCAGGCACGATGGTTATAGAGGAGTGAAGATGAATTCATTTTAGACGGTCGAAACGTAAATTACAAGCAGCACCATGTACCACGTTGTGGTTCGGTCGGAACATTTTTCTTTCTGTATGCAGGCAAGATGGTTATAGAGGAGTGAAGATGAATTCATTTTTTAGACGGTCGAAAACGTAAATTACAAGCAGCACCATGTACCACGTTGTGGTTCGGTGGAACATTTTCTTTCTGTATGCAGGCAAGATGGTTATAGAGGAGTGAAGATGAATTCATTTTAGACGGTCGAAACGTAAATTACAAGCAGCACCATGTACCACGTTGTGGTTCGTCGGAACATTTTCTTTCTTAATGCAGGCAAGATGGTTATAGAGGAGTGAAGATGAATTCATTTTAGACGGTCGAAACGTAAATTACAAGCAGCACCATGTACCACGTTGTGGTTCGGTGGAACATTTTTCTTTCTGTATGCAGGCAAGATGGTTATAGAGGAGTGAAGATGAATTCATTTTAGACGGTCAAAACGTAAATTACAAGCAGCACCATGTACCACGTTGTGGTTCGGTGGAACATTTTTCTTTCTGTATGCAGGCAAGATGGTTATAGAGGAGTGAAGATGAATTCATTTTTAGACGGTCGAAAACGTAAATTACAAGCAGCACCATGTACCACGTTGTGGTTCGGTGGAACATTTTCTTTCTGTATGCAGGCAAGATGGTTATAGAGGAGTGAAGATGAATTCATTTTAGACGGTCAAAACGTAAATTACAAGCAGCACCATGTACCACGTTGTGGTTCGGTGGAACATTTTCTTTCTGTATGCAGGCAAGATGGTTATAGAGGAGTGAAGATGAATTCATTTTTAGACGGTCGAAAACGTAAATTACAAGCAGCACCATGTACCACGTTGTGGTTCGGTGAACATTTTCATTCTGTATGCAGGCAAGATGGTTATAGAGGAGTGAAGATGAATTCATTTTTAGACGGTCAAAACGTAAATTACAAGCAGCACCATGTACCACGTTGTGGTTCGGTGGAACATTTTCTTTCTGTATGCAGGCAAGATGGTTATAGAGGAGTGAAGATGAATTCATTTTTAGACGGTCGAAAACGTAAATTACAAAGCAGCACCATGTACCACGTTGTGGTTCGGTGGAACATTTTCTTTCTGTATGCAGGCAAGATGGTTATAGAGGAGTGAAGATGAATTCATTTTTAGACGGTCGAAAACGTAAATTACAAGCAGCACCATGTACCACGTTGTGGTTCGGTCGGAACATTTTTCTTTCTGTATGCAGGCAAGATGGTTATAGAGGAGTGAAGATGAATTCATTTTAGACGGTCAAAACGTAAATTACAAGCAGCACCATGTACCACGTTGTGGTTCGTCGGAACATTTTCTTTCTTTATGCAGGCAAGATGGTTATAGAGGAGTGAAGATGAATTCATTTTTAGACGGTCGAAAACGTAAATTACAAGCAGCACCATGTACCACGTTGTGGTTCGGTCGGAACATTTTTCTTTCTGTATGCAGGCAAGATGGTTATAGAGGAGTGAAGATGAATTCATTTTTAGACGGTCGAAAACGTAAATTACAAGCAGCACCATGTACCACGTTGTGGTTCGGTGGAACATTTTTCTTTCTGTATGCAGGCAAGATGGTTATAGAGGAGTGAAGATGAATTCATTTTAGACGGTCGAAACGTAAATTACAAGCAGCACCATGTACCACGTTGTGGTTCGTCGGAACATTTTCTTTCTGTATGCAGGCAAGATGGTTATAGAGGAGTGAAGATGAATTCATTTTAGACGGTCAAAACGTAAATTACAAGCAGCACCATGTACCACGTTGTGGTTCGGTGGAACATTTTCTTTCTGTATGCAGGCAAGATGGTTATAGAGGAGTGAAGATGAATTCATTTTAGACGGTCGAAACGTAAATTACAAGCAGCACCATGTACCACGTTGTGGTTCGTCGGAACATTTTCTTTCTGTATGCAGGCAAGATGGTTATAGAGGAGTGAAGATGAATTCATTTTAGACGGTCGAAAAGTAAATTACAAGCAGCACCATGTACCACGTTGTGGTTCGGTGGAACATTTTTCTTTCTGTATGCAGGCAAGATGGTTATAGAGGAGTGAAGATGAATTCATTTTTAGACGGTCAAAACGTAAATTACAAGCAGCACCATGTACCACGTTGTGGTTCGGTGGAACATTTTTCTTTCTGTATGCAGGCAAGATGGTTATAGAGGAGTGAAGATGAATTCATTTTTAGACGGTCGAAAACGTAAATTACAAGCAGCACCATGTACCACGTTGTGGTTCGGTGGAACATTTTTCTTTCTGTATGCAGGCACGATGGTTATAGAGGAGTGAAGATGAATTCATTTTTAGACGGTCAAAACGTAAATTACAAGCAGCACCATGTACCACGTTGTGGTTCGGTGGAACATTTTTCTTTCTGTATGCAGGCAAGATGGTTATAGAGGAGTGAAGATGAATTCATTTTTAGACGGTCGAAACGTAAATTACAAGCAGCACCATGTACCACGTTGTGGTTCGGTCGGAACATTTTCTTTCTGTATGCAGGCAAGATGGTTATAGAGGAGTGAAGATGAATTCATTTTTAGACGGTCGGAAACGTAAATTACAAGCAGCACCATGTACCACGTTGTGGTTCGGTGGAACATTTTTCTTTCTGTATGCAGGCAAGATGGTTATAGAGGAGTGAAGATGAATTCATTTTTAGACGGTCGAAACGTAAATTACAAGCAGCACCATGTACCACGTTGTGGTTCGGTGGAACATTTTCTTTCTGTATGCAGGCAAGATGGTTATAGAGGAGTGAAGATGAATTCATTTTTAGACGGTCAGAAACGTAAATTACAAGCAGCACCATGTACCACGTTGTGGTTCGGTGGAACATTTTCTTTCTGTATGCAGGCAAGATGGTTATAGAGGAGTGAAGATGAATTCATTTTTAGACGGTCGAAAACGTAAATTACAAGCAGCACCATGTACCACGTTGTGGTTCGGTGGAACATTTTTCTTTCTGTATGCAGGCAAGATGGTTATAGAGGAGTGAAGATGAATTCATTTTAGATGGTCGAAACGTAAATTACAAGCAGCACCATGTACCACGTTGTGGTTCGGTGGAACATTTTTCTTTTTTTATGCAGGCACGATGGTTATAGAGGAGTGAAGATGAATTCATTTTTAGACGGTCGAAAACGTAAATTACAAGCAGCACCATGTACCACGTTGTGGTTCGTCGGAACATTTTTCTTTCTGTATGCAGGCAAGATGGTTATAGAGGAGTGAAGATGAATTCATTTTTAGACGGTCGAAACGTAAATTACAAGCAGCACCATGTACCACGTTGTGGTTCGGTGGAACATTTTTCTTTCTGTATGCAGGCACGATGGTTATAGAGGAGTGAAGATGAATTCATTTTAGACGGTCGAAACGTAAATTACAAGCAGCACCATGTACCACGTTGTGGTTCGGTGGAACATTTTCTTTCTGTATGCAGGCACGATGGTTATAGAGGAGTGAAGATGAATTCATTTTAGACGGTCGAAACGTAAATTACAAGCAGCACCATGTACCACGTTGTGGTTCGGTGGAACATTTTCTTTCTGTATGCAGGCAAGATGGTTATAGAGGAGTGAAGATGAATTCATTTTAGACGGTCGAAACGTAAATTACAAGCAGCACCATGTAGCACGTTGTGGTTCGTCGGAACATTTTCTTTCTGTATGCAGGCAAGATGGTTATAGAGGAGTGAAGATGAATTCATTTTAGACGGTCGAAACGTAAAATTACAAGCAGCACCATGTACCACGTTGTGGTTCGGTGGAACATTTTCTTTCTGTATGCAGGCAAGATGGTTATAGAGGAGTGAAGATGAATTCATTTTTAGACGGTCGAAACGTAAATTACAAGCAGCACCATGTACCACGTTGTGGTTCGGTGGAACATTTTTCTTTCTGTATGCAGGCAAGATGGTTATAGAGGAGTGAAGATGAATTCATTTTTAGACGGTCGAAACGTAAATTACAAGCAGCACCATGTACCACGTTGTGGTTCGGTGGAACATTTTCTTTCTGTATGCAGGCAAGATGGTTATAGAGGAGTGAAGATGAATTCATTTTAGACGGTCGAAACGTAAATTACAAGCAGCACCATGTACCACGTTGTGGTTCGGTGGAACATTTTCTTTCTGTATGCAGGCAAGATGGTTATAGAGGAGTGAAGATGAATTCATTTTAGACGGTCGAAACGTAAATTACAAGCAGCACCATGTACCACGTTGTGGTTCGGTGGAACATTTTTTCTTTCTGTATGCAGGCACGATGGTTATAGAGGAGTGAAGATGAATTCATTTTAGACGGTCGAAACGTAAATTACAAGCAGCACCATGTACCACGTTGTGGTTCGGTGGAACATTTTTCTTTCTGTATGCAGGCAAGATGGTTATAGAGGAGTGAAGATGAATTCATTTTAGACGGTCAAAACGTAAATTACAAGCAGCACCATGTACCACGTTGTGGTTCGTCGGAACATTTTCTTTCTGTATGCAGGCAAGATGGTTATAGAGGAGTGAAGATGAATTCATTTTTAGACGGTCAAAACGTAAATTACAAGCAGCACCATGTACCACGTTGTGGTTCGGTGGAACATTTTCTTTCTGTATGCAGGCAAGATGGTTAAAGAGGAGTGAAGATGAATTCATTTTTAGACGGTCGAAACGTAAATTACAAGCAGCACCATGTACCACGTTGTGGTTCGGTGGAACATTTTTCTTTCTGTATGCAGGCAAGATGGTTATAGAGGAGTGAAGATGAATTCATTTTTAGACGGTCGAAACGTAAATTACAAGCAGCACCATGTACCACGTTGTGGTTCGGTGGAACATTTTTCTTTCTGTATGCAGGCAAGATGGTTATAGAGGAGTGAAGATGAATTCATTTTAGACGGTCGAAAACGTAAATTACAAGCAGCACCATGTACCACGTTGTGGTTCGGTGGAACATTTTTCTTTCTGTATGCAGGCACGATGGTTATAGAGGAGTGAAGATGAATTCATTTTTAGACGGTCAAAACGTAAATTACAAGCAGCACCATGTACCACGTTGTGGTTCGGTCGGAACATTTTTCTTTCTGTATGCAGGCAAGATGGTTATAGAGGAGTGAAGATGAATTCATTTTTAGACGGTCGAAACGTAAATTACAAGCAGCACCATGTACCACGTTGTGGTTCGGTCGGAACATTTTTCTTTCTGTATGCAGGCAAGATGGTTATAGAGGAGTGAAGATGAATTCATTTTTAGACGGTCGAAACGTAAATTACAAGCAGCACCATGTACCACGTTGTGGTTCGGTGGAACATTTTTCTTTCTGTATGCAGGCAAGATGGTTATAGAGGAGTGAAGATGAATTCATTTTTAGACGGTCGAAAACGTAAATTACAAGCAGCACCATGTACCACGTTGTGGTTCGGTGGAACATTTTTCTTTCTGTATGCAGGCAAGATGGTTATAGAGGAGTGAAGATGAATTCATTTTTAGACGGTCGAAAACGTAAATTACAAGCAGCACCATGTACCACGTTGTGGTTCGGTCGGAACATTTTCTTTCTGTATGCAGGCAAGATGGTTATAGAGGAGTGAAGATGAATTCATTTTTAGACGGTCGAAAACGTAAATTACAAGCAGCACCATGTACCACGTTGTGGTTCGGTGGAACATTTTCTTTCTGTATGCAGGCAAGATGGTTATAGAGGAGTGAAGATGAATTCATTTTTAGACGGTCGAAACGTAAATTACAAGCAGCACCATGTACCACGTTGTGGTTCGGTCGGAACATTTTTCTTTCTGTATGCAGGCAAGATGGTTATAGAGGAGTGAAGATGAATTCATTTTTAGACGGTCGAAAACGTAAATTACAAGCAGCACCATGTACCACGTTGTGGTTCGGTGGAACATTTTTCTTTCTGTATGCAGGCAAGATGGTTATAGAGGAGTGAAGATGAATTCATTTTTAGACGGTCAAAACGTAAATTACAAGCAGCACCATGTACCACGTTGTGGTTCGGTCGGAACATTTTTCTTTCTGTATGCAGGCACGATGGTTATAGAGGAGTGAAGATGAATTCATTTTAGACGGTCAAAACGTAAATTACAAGCAGCACCATGTACCACGTTGTGGTTCGGTGGAACATTTTCTTTCTGTATGCAGGCAAGATGGTTATAGAGGAGTGAAGATGAATTCATTTTAGACGGTCAAAACGTAAATTACAAGCAGCACCATGTACCACGTTGTGGTTCGGTGGAACATTTTTCTTTCTGTATGCAGGCAAGATGGTTATAGAGGAGTGAAGATGAATTCATTTTTAGACGGTCGAAAACGTAAATTACAAGCAGCACCATGTACCACGTTGTGGTTCGGTGGAACATTTTTCTTTCTGTATGCAGGCAAGATGGTTATAGAGGAGTGAAGATGAATTCATTTTAGACGGTCGAAACGTAAATTACAAGCAGCACCATGTACCACGTTGTGGTTCGTCGGAACATTTTCTTTCTGTATGCAGGCAAGATGGTTATAGAGGAGTGAAGATGAATTCATTTTTAGACGGTCGAAAACGTAAATTACAAGCAGCACCATGTACCACGTTGTGGTTCGGTGGAACATTTTCTTTCTGTATGCAGGCAAGATGGTTATAGAGGAGTGAAGATGAATTCATTTTAGACGGTCGAAACGTAAATTACAAGCAGCACCATGTACCACGTTGTGGTTCGTCGGAACATTTTTCTTTCTGTATGCAGGCACGATGGTTATAGAGGAGTGAAGATGAATTCATTTTTGACAGACAAAACGTAAATTACAAGCAGCACCATGTACCACGTTGTGGTTCGTCGGAACATTTTCTTTCTGTATGCAGGCAAGATGGTTATAGAGGAGTGAAGATGAATTCATTTTAGACGGTCGAAACGTAAATTACAAGCAGCACCATGTACCACGTTGTGGTTCGGTGGAACATTTTCTTTCTGTATGCAGGCACGATGGTTATAGAGGAGTGAAGATGAATTCATTTTTAGACGGTCAAAACGTAAATTACAAGCAGCACCATGTACCACGTTGTGGTTCGTCGGAACATTTTTCTTTCTGTATGCAGGCACGATGGTTATAGAGGAGTGAAGATGAATTCATTTTAGACGGTCGAAACGTAAATTACAAGCAGCACCATGTACCACGTTGTGGTTCGGTGGAACATTTTTCTTTCTGTATGCAGGCACGATGGTTATAGAGGAGTGAAGATGAATTCATTTTTAGACGGTCGAAAACGTAAATTACAAGCAGCACCATGTACCACGTTGTGGTTCGGTCGGAACATTTTTCTTTCTGTATGCAGGCAAGATGGTTATAGAGGAGTGAAGATGAATTCATTTTTAGACGGTCAAAACGTAAATTACAAGCAGCACCATGTACTACGTTGTGGTTCGGTGGAACATTTTCTTTCTTTATGCAGGCAAGATGGTTAAAGAGGAGTGAAGATGAATTCATTTTAGACGGTCGAAACGTAAATTACAAGCAGCACCATGTACCACGTTGTGGTTCGGTGGAACATTTTCTTTCTTAATGCAGGCAAGATGGTTAAAGAGGAGTGAAGATGAATTCATTTTTAGACGGTCGAAAACGTAAATTACAAGCAGCACCATGTAGCACGTTGTGGTTCGGTGGGAACATTTTCTTTCTGTATGCAGGCAAGATGGTTATAGAGGAGTGAAGATGAATTCATTTTTAGACGGTCAAAACGTAAATTACAAGCAGCAACATGTACCACGTTGTGGTTCGGTCGGAACATTTTCTTTCTGTATGCAGGCAAGATGGTTATAGAGGAGTGAAGATGAATTCATTTTTTAGACGGTCGAAAACGTAAATTACAAGCAGCACCATGTACCACGTTGTGGTTCGGTCGGAACATTTTCTTTCTGTATGCAGGCAAGATGGTTATAGAGGAGTGAAGATGAATTCATTTTAGACGGTCGAAAACGTAAATTACAAGCAGCACCATGTACCACGTTGTGGTTCGGTGGAACATTTTCTTTCTGTATGCAGGCAAGATGGTTAAAGAGGAGTGAAGATGAATTCATTTTTAGACGGTCGAAAACGTAAATTACAAGCAGCACCATGTACCACGTTGTGGTTCGGTGGAACATTTTTCTTTCTGTATGCAGGCAAGATGGTTATAGAGGAGTGAAGATGAATTCATTTTTAGACGGTCAAAACGTAAATTACAAGCAGCACCATGTACCACGTTGTGGTTCGGTGGAACATTTTTCTTTCTGTATGCAGGCAAGATGGTTATAGAGGAGTGAAAGATGAATTCATTTTTAGACGGTCGAAAACGTAAATTACAAGCAGCACCATGTACCACGTTGTGGTTCGTCGGAACATTTTTCTTTCTGTATGCAGGCAAGATGGTTATAGAGGAGTGAAGATGAATTCATTTTTAGACGGTCAAAACGTAAATTACAAGCAGCACCATGTACCACGTTGTGGTTCGGTGGAACATTTTTCTTTCTGTATGCAGGCAAGATGGTTATAGAGGAGTGAAGATGAATTCATTTTTAGACGGTCGAAACGTAAATTACAAGCAGCACCATGTACCACGTTGTGGTTCGGTGGAACATTTTTCTTTCTGTATGCAGGCAAGATGGTTATAGAGGAGTGAAGATGAATTCATTTTTAGACGGTCGAAAACGTAAATTACAAGCAGCACCATGTACCACGTTGTGGTTCGGTGGAACATTTTTCTTTCTGTATGCAGGCAAGATGGTTATAGAGGAGTGAAGATGAATTCATTTTTAGACGGTCGAAACGTAAATTACAAGCAGCACCATGTACCACGTTGTGGTTCGGTGGAACATTTTTCTTTCTGTATGCAGGCAAGATGGTTATAGAGGAGTGAAGATGAATTCATTTTTAGACGGTCGAAACGTAAATTACAAGCAGCACCATGTACCACGTTGTGGTTCGGTCGGAACATTTTCTTTCTGTATGCAGGCAAGATGGTTATAGAGGAGTGAAGATGAATTCATTTTTAGACGGTCGAAAACGTAAATTACAAGCAGCACCATGTACCACGTTGTGGTTCGGTGGAACATTTTTCTTTCTGTATGCAGGCACGATGGTTATAGAGGAGTGAAGATGAATTCATTTTAGACGGTCGAAACGTAAATTACAAGCAGCACCATGTACCACGTTGTGGTTCGGTGGAACATTTTCTTTCTTAATGCAGGCAAGATGGTTAAAGAGGAGTGAAGATGAATTCATTTTAGACGGTCAAAACGTAAATTACAAGCAGCACCATGTACCACGTTGTGGTTCGGTGGAACATTTTCTTTCTGTATGCAGGCAAGATGGTTATAGAGGAGTGAAGATGAATTCATTTTAGACGGTCGAAACGTAAATTACAAGCAGCACCATGTACCACGTTGTGGTTCGGTGGAACATTTTCTTTCTTAATGCAGGCAAGATGGTTAAAGAGGAGTGAAGATGAATTCATTTTAGACGGTCGAAACGTAAATTACAAGCAGCACCATGTACCACGTTGTGGTTCGGTGGAACATTTTTCTTTCTGTATGCAGGCAAGATGGTTATAGAGGAGTGAAGATGAATTCATTTTTAGACGGTCGAAAACGTAAATTACAAGCAGCACCATGTACCACGTTGTGGTTCGGTGGAACATTTTCATTCTGTATGCAGGCAAGATGGTTATAGAGGAGTGAAGATGAATTCATTTTTAGACGGTCGAAAACGTAAATTACAAGCAGCACCATGTACCACGTTGTGGTTCGGTCGGAACATTTTCTTCCTGTATGCAGGCAAGATGGTTATAGAGGAGTGAAGATGAATTCATTTTTAGACGGTCGAAAACGTAAAATTACAAGCAGCACCATGTACCACGTTGTGGTTCGGTGGAACATTTTTCTTTCTGTATGCAGGCAAGATGGTTATAGAGGAGTGAAGATGAATTCATTTTTAGACGGTCGAAACGTAAAATTACAAGCAGCACCATGTACCACATTGTGGTTCGGTGGAACATTTTCTTTCTGTATGCAGGCACGATGGTTATAGAGGAGTGAAGATGAATTCATTTTTAGACGGTCGAAAACGTAAATTACAAGCAGCACCATGTACCACGTTGTGGTTCGGTGGAACATTTTCTTTCTGTATGCAGGCAAGATGGTTATAGAGGAGTGAAGATGAATTCATTTTTAGACGGTCGAAAACGTAAATTACAAGCAGCACCATGTACCACGTTGTGGTTCGGTGGAACATTTTCTTTCTGTATGCAGGCACGATGGTTATAGAGGAGTGAAGATGAATTCATTTTAGACGGTCAAAACGTAAATTACAAGCAGCACCATGTACCACGTTGTGGTTCGTCGGAACATTTTCATTCTGTATGCAGGCAAGATGGTTATAGAGGAGTGAAGATGAATTCATTTTAGACGGTCGAAACGTAAATTACAAGCAGCACCATGTACCACGTTGTGGTTCGGTCGGAACATTTTTCTTTCTGTATGCAGGCAAGATGGTTATAGAGGAGTGAAGATGAATTCATTTTTAGACGGTCGAAAACGTAAATTACAAGCAGCACCATGTACCACGTTGTGGTTCGGTGGAACATTTTCTTTCTGTATGCAGGCAAGATGGTTATAGAGGAGTGAAGATGAATTCATTTTTAGACGGTCGAAAACGTAAATTACAAGCAGCACCATGTACCACGTTGTGGTTCGGTGGAACATTTTTCTTTCTGTATGCAGGCAAGATGGTTATAGAGGAGTGAAGATGAATTCATTTTTAGACGGTCGAAAACGTAAATTACAAGCAGCACCATGTACCACGTTGTGGTTCGGTGGAACATTTTTCTTTCTGTATGCAGGCAAGATGGTTATAGAGGAGTGAAGATGAATTCATTTTTAGACGGTCGAAAACGTAAATTACAAGCAGCACCATGTACCACGTTGTGGTTCGGTGGAACATTTTTCTTTCTGTATGCAGGCAAGATGGTTATAGAGGAGTGAAGATGAATTCATTTTTAGACGGTCAAAACGTAAATTACAAGCAGCACCATGTACCACGTTGTGGTTCGGTCGGAACATTTTTCTTTCTGTATGCAGGCAAGATGGTTATAGAGGAGTGAAGATGAATTCATTTTTAGACGGTCGAAACGTAAATTACAAAGCAGCACCATGTACCACGTTGTGGTTCGGTCGGAACATTTTTCTTTCTGTAATGCAGGCAAGATGGTTATAGAGGAGTGAAGATGAATTCATTTTTAGACGGTCAAAACGTAAATTACAAGCAGCACCATGTGTTCACGTTGTGGTTCGGTGGAACATTTTTCTTTCTGTATGCAGGCAAGATGGTTATAGAGGAGTGAAGATGAATTCATTTTAGACGGTCAAAACGTAAATTACAAGCAGCACCATGTACCCACGTTGTTGGTTCGGTGGAACATTTTTCTTTCTGTATGCAGGCAAGATGGTTATAGAGGAGTGAAGATGAATTCATTTTTAGACGGTCGAAAACGTAAATTACAAGCAGCACCATGTACCACGTTGTGGTTCGGTCGGAACATTTTCTTTCTGTATGCAGGCAAGATGGTTATAGAGGAGTGAAGATGAATTCATTTTTAGACGGTCGAAAACGTAAATTACAAGCAGCACCATGTACCACGTTGTGGTTCGGTGGAACATTTTTCTTTCTGTATGCAGGCAAGATGGTTATAGAGGAGTGAAGATGAATTCATTTTTAGACGGTCAAAACGTAAATTACAAGCAGCACCATGTACCACGTTGTGGTTCGGTGGAACATTTTTCTTTCTGTATGCAGGCAAGATGGTTATAGAGGAGTGAAGATGAATTCATTTTTAGACGGTCGAAAACGTAAATTACAAGCAGCACCATGTACCACGTTGTGGTTCGGTGGAACATTTTTCTTTCTGTATGCAGGCAAGATGGTTATAGAGGAGTGAAGATGAATTCATTTTTAGACGGTCGAAAACGTAAATTACAAAGCAGCACCATGTACCACGTTGTGGTTCGGTGGAACATTTTTCTTTCTGTATGCAGGCACGATGGTTTATAGAGGAGTGAAGATGAATTCATTTTTAGACGGTCGAAACGTAAATTACAAGCAGCACCATGTACCACGTTGTGGTTCGGTGGAACATTTTTCTTTCTGTATGCAGGCAAGATGGTTATAGAGGAGTGAAGATGAATTCATTTTAAGACGGTCAAAACGTAAATTACAAGCAGCACCATGTACCACGTTGTGGTTCGGTGGAAAATTTTTCTTTCTGTATGCAGGCAAGATGGTTATAGAGGAGTGAAGATGAATTCATTTTAGACGGTCGAAAACGTAAATTACAAGCAGCACCATGTACCACGTTGTGGTTCGGTGGAACATTTTCTTTCTGTATGCAGGCAAGATGGTTATAGAGGAGTGAAGATGAATTCATTTTTAGACGGTCGAAAACGTAAAATTACAAGCAGCACCATGTACCACGTTGTGGTTCGGTGGAACATTTTCTTTCTGTATGCAGGCAAGATGGTTATAGAGGAGTGAAGATGAATTCATTTTTAGACGGTCGAAAACGTAAAATTACAAGCAGCACCATGTACCACGTTGTGGTTCGGTGGAACATTTTCTTTCTGTATGCAGGCAAGATGGTTATAGAGGAGTGAAGATGAATTCATTTTTAGACGGTCGAAAACGTAAAATTACAAGCAGCACCATGTACCACGTTGTTGTTCGGTGGAACATTTTCTTTCTGTATGCAGGCAAGATGGTTATAGAGGAGTGAAGATGAATTCATTTTTAGACGGTCGAAACGTAAATTACAAGCAGCACCATGTACCACGTTGTGGTTCGGTGGAACATTTTTCTTTCTGTATGCAGGCAAGATGGTTATAGAGGAGTGAAGATGAATTCATTTTTAGACGGTCGAAACGTAAATTACAAGCAGCACCATGTACCACGTTGTGGTTCGGTGGAACATTTTTCTTTCTGTATGCAGGCAAGATGGTTATAGAGGAGTGAAGATGAATTCATTTTTAGACGGTCGAAACGTAAAATTACAAGAGCACCATGTACCACGTTGTGGTTCGGTGGAACATTTTTCTTTCTGTATGCAGGCAAGATGGTTATAGAG